>JBBPLR010000213.1:0-29205 GCA_038089915.1 Sutorius australiensis | reverse complement strand
AAGAAAGAAAGAAAAGAAAATGAGTGGGAAGAAAGACAAAGGGCGTGTTATTTTGCGCGTTCATCAGGGTCGTTGCTTGGCTAAGCAATAACCGAAGGCCTAGAAGCCGGTTGGGGGACTCCCAGGGACGATATTCAAAGTGTCATCGTTCGCACGCCAACAACTGTATTAATCCAATAAAGGTAGACAATGAGACATGCGTATTCGACTAGAGCACACCTATCTCCGCACCCCTTTCACGAGCAGCGTAGCGGTTCGATCACCGTAACCTTTGGTCATGCAAATACCTCAGTTGGTCTTCACGGGCTATTCCAGCGACGACGTACCGTTATCAACTTGAGAACTTCGTCGATCAACAAAACGGGCGCGCTAAAGTAAAGCACCGCCTTCCATTCCGCCCAGTTAAGCGGTGTGATTGCAAATAGCGACGTGAAGAAAGGGATGTACAAGATCCCAATGTGCAGTGCCATGCTCAACGCTACAGCAGCCACAAGGAATGGGTTCTTCCAGACCGGTAGACGAAGCAAGCTTTCGTTCTCCGACAACGAATTCATCGCGTTGAACATCTCCACCGTGACGAGAATCGATAGACTCATGGTCGTAGCCCGTCGTGCCATCTCGTTTGTGAACATCTCGCATCCAATCTCGGGGAACACGCTCGTACACTGATGAAAGTGAGTCTGTCACAATTTGAGTCCCGTAATACACCAAGAGACTTGCACCACTCACAAGTTGGTAGAACGTGATCTGTGGTCCCCCAGAGTAGTGAACGAACCACCATGCGTACCCAAACACCGTCGCGCAGCCGACATAAATGCCAATCACCATGTATCTGAAAAATAGCCATTTGCCTACTAGCGGCTCCTTGGCATTCCTTGGAGGCACGCGCATGATGGAGTGATCAGCCGGATTAAATCCGAGCGCAGTGGCCGGTAGACTGTCCGTAACCAGATTAACCCAAAGCAATTGGACAGGAATCAGGGCTTCCGGCATGCCCAACAGGACAGTCAGGAAAATACTAAAGGCCAAAGTCAGCGATACCGCAATGCCAGTCAGCGATGATTCGTACCTGACGACCTCGCCAATGTTGGAAGAGATGAGGTACCGTATAAACTGTTTCGTGTTGTTGTATATCAGTCTGCCTTCTTCTACGGCGTATTCTATCGTCGTGAAATTCGAATCTGCGAGAACCATGTCTGCCGCGAGCTTAGCAACATCGGTACCACTGCCCATCGCTACACCAATGTCCGCCTTTTTTAATGCTGGGGCGTCATTGACGCCATCGCCCGTCTAAAAAATTTCTGTGAGACAACAGCTCTAGAAACCGATAGGAGGGTGCTTGCCATCGCGACGACCATCCCAAGTCCTTGGAGAAGATCGACCAATTGACTCTTGTGTCCTGGCTCCGTCCTACTAAACAAACTCGCACGCTGCACGGCCTGTATCTTCTCCTCCTGGCTAAGTGCGTCGAGCTCTCGTCCTGTGTAACTCTTGCCCGTCAAGTCTTCATCCTCTCCAAATATCCCAATCTGACGGCATATCGTCTCAGCAGTCCCTTTGTTGTCACCCGTGATGCACATTACGCGGATCCCGGCAGCTCTGCAGTTAGCAATAGCCAGGCGGACCTCGGGGCGTGGGGGATCGAGCATGCCAACGAGAGAAACAAACACGAGGTTTTGTTCAAAACGAGCATAGTCTTGCGTGTTCTGGCTAAGGTAGTGTGTAGCGTCGATGTCTTCTACGTCAACGTAGGCCATGGCAAGCGTCCGTAGACCTTTGGAAGCGTAAGATGTGATTTGCGCGAGAATGGTATTCCTTAGTTCAGGTGTCATGGGAATATTCCTGCCGTGTACCATGACGGATGTGCAGCGCTCAAGCACGGACTCTGGGGCACCTTTCACGAACAGAGCACCGACACCATTGAGACGGACCAGAACAGACATCATCTTGCGGTCCCGGGAGAATTCAAAGGTCAATAAACGGGGTATACTGCGCTCATAGTACTCGCTGATACAACTTGCTCGCGCGGCACGTGTCATGGATGACAACGATTTTGTGAGTTCTGCGTCGGAACAGCCCAACTTCTCGACGAGGACTTTGAGCGCTGCCTCCGTGGGTTCCCCGACATTGTTGTACGCGCTCTTTTCCTGGTGAATGATGAGTCGACGGAGTCAAATATGATAAAAGATTACCCACTGCCTGGTATATAATCTTCGCATCGTTGCATACAGCACAGATTTCTGCGAGCCTGCGGATGGGATCAAGATTCAAATCGGAATCCTTACTCCCCGAGGATTGGACAGAACCGTGAGGCGAATACGTTGTTCCTTCGACTTGATATTCCCTAGGAGACTTGGTTTGCACATCGATCACAAGGAACTGAACGATCCAAGAGTCAGCGAGGCCGAGGCGAACAGCCATTGACGTACCTTGAAGACGCTCATCTGATTTGTGGTCAGTGTGCCAGTCTTGTCGGAGCATATCACATTTGTACACCCAAGCGTTTCGACGCTGGGCAGGTTACGGACGATGGCATTTTTCTGGGCCATCTTTTTGGTTCCGAGAGCTAAACAAGCGGTAATGACGGCAGCAAGACCTTCGGGAATAGCAGCCACGGCCAGCGCGACGGCGATCTTGAAGTAATAGATTGCGCCTTTCAATACACCATGATGGGAAGGGTCCCAAAAATGACGGAAATTAACGAGCCAAACCAAGACACATATTACAGATATCACTTTGGCCAACATGTCACCAAAGTCGTCGAGCTTGCGTTTTAATGGGGTTTTTTCACTAATTTGCTGGGATATAGAGTGGTGAATGTGTCCTATTGCTGTTTTTCTGCCTGTGAATGTGACGATGGCGCGTGCTGTTCCATTTACGACAGTGGTTCCCTAAAGAGAGATGATATGGCAAGGAAGAGCGACGAAGATAGAGATATAAGCGTACGGAGAAGAGCATGTTGGTCATATCCTGGTTGACAGCTTTGGGGTCAGAGACAACGTCGGTGGACTTGTTGACGCCGCCGCTTTCACCCGTGAGAATTGCCTGGTCTACGCGGAAACTACTGGATGAAATTGAGAGAAGTCGGCAGTCGGCAGGGACCCTGTTTCCGACGGCGACCGAGACAATGTCGCCGGGAACGAGCGCGGAGGCATGGATGCGCGCGAGACGGCCAGAGCGGAGGACATTTGCTTCGTCGGGGGAATACTCTTTGAGTGCCTAGAGCAGAATGTATGAGGGAGTGGTTGAAGGGAAACGGGCGAGCTTACGTCGATGGCCTTTTCAGCATTCGTTTCTTGGACGACACCGACGACAGCGTTGGCAACGAGGATGAGAAGAATTACGGTCGGTTCAACGAACGCACCAAACGGGCTCGAGTCGCCGGAGTCCTCGAAGAGGGCAAGGAAGAAGGAGACGGCAGCTGATGCGAGGAGGATGAGGACGAGCTGGTCCTTGAACTGGTCCAGGACGAGCTGCCACAGAGGCGTCGGTGGATCCTCTGGGAGTTCTGGAGCGAGTGTCAGTGTGGGAAGGGAGAAAAAGACGGCGCGCACCGTTTCTGCCGTAGAGAAGGGCGTGTGTGGCAGCCTTGTCATGGTCAAGACCAACGGCAGGGTCGACCGCAAAGTATTCTAGGATCTCGCGCGGTGCGAGCGTCCACGGCACGTCAAGGATGGTCATGGCGTTTGTCGACACTGACGTGGTACAATGTGTACGAGTCCGGTCCGGGGGGTCGAGGGGGGTCACTTGCCAAACAACCGCACAAACAAACAACGACCGCGACGTCGACGACGACGACGACAATCTGATTCATAGTCATCTCATCATGGGCAATACCGGCTCATCTTCTGGTCGTTCTCACCACGACGACACCGTCGACTATGGACAGCTTTCACCGCAGGGCGTCTACACTGGTCCCAGAGACTGGAACCACCCCATCGTCACCCAGCTCATCGTCGACAGGAAGCTCGCTCCCTTTTACCGTCCCCTCGAGGATTACAATGACGACTGGGATGATGACCAGATCCTTGCAGCACGCAAGGATTTCCCTGACACCGACAGTGCTATCTCCGACCCTCCCGCAGCCCGCCCAGACCCCCGCGACGCTCTAAAGCCACCATCCGCCCCAAAGCGCACAACCGCCCTCAAGGAGTCCGCTCGCTTCCCGGAGGCCGCCCTGTACCGCGGCGCAGTCGAGTGTCCAATTTGCTTCCTCGTCCGTTATCTCCATCTCTCCCCTTCCCCTCGCTGACCCGTTTTCTTAGTACTATCCTCCCAACATAAACCGCTCTCGCTGCTGCGATCAGGCAATCTGTACAGAGTGCTTCGTGCAGATAAAGAGAACTGAACCCACCACAACGCACCTCGTCTCAGAACCCGCCGCGTGTCCCTATTGTGTTCAAGACAAATTTGGCATCGTCTATACACCCCCTCCATGGCGTGCAGGTATTGGCAGTGAGGGAATGGTCAGCTCTCACTTACTTGCTTCGTCCCGTTGACCTCATCTTGACCTCTGCCTCGTAGACTCCTCCTTCCTGGGCAGATCCCCTCCGCTCACAGCAAAGTATTCCCGGCCCGTCCAATGCCCATAAGCGTCGTCGAAAGAGCTTCGGACATGATAGCCCTGAAGTCGTCACAACGGGTGGGTCATCCATGCCGCTTTCTCTTCTAACCCCCTCATCCCTTCCGCTTGTGAAGACCAAATTCGACCTGACTGGGAAGCCAAGCTTGCCGCTGTTCGTGCAGCAGCGACCCGTCGTGCAAATAGGAGAATCATCATGCGGCAAGTTGGAGACAGACTCATCCCCGTCGGTGTCACCAGCGGTCGTGTGCACACTCTCCCGACCACGGACGGTGCAGATGGTCTAGAAGGCGAAAGCGGGTCCGGTAATGCCACAGGCAGTCGGCGGCGTCGTGGTCCCCGGGCTAACGGCCAGACTGATCTCAGCCAACTCCTCGGACAAATGGGTCTCGGCGGACAAGACTTGGAAGAAGTAAATTCGCGTCTTTGTTTTTCTTCTCCGTTGGTGCTCACCTTATGCCAGCTTATGGTCATGGAGGCTATGCGTCTCTCCCTCCTTGAGCATGAGGCACAGCAAAGAAGAGAAGAGGAGCGAACCCGTCGCGAGGGTGTCAATGACCGGGCCACTGCCGGGGTACCAGCCACGCCATCCGGCGTTGACGAGTCTACTCTGCCGAGGACCCAATCCAGCGGCACGGCACCCTTGGTAGCGTACTCGTCCCAGCAGGGCACGCGAGCTGATGATCCCTCCGTTGGTACCTCTGCTCGTAGTCGTTCGTCGACGCCAGTATCAGGTCAAATAGCCTCTTCACTTTCAGATGGGACTGCCGTTGACGCCCTGAACGACATTACCCACAGTATCGAGCAACCCGTTGGCCAACCCACGTTCGTGACAGAAACATCAACATCTGTTGGCAGCCGTGGAGCATGCGCTATGCATGCATCTAGCAGCGATGAACAATCCGGCTCCCCGTGCAGCACACCCATTCGTGGGCGAAATCTGCGGCCAGAGGACTTTGCGGGAGCCACAACGACTTGTAATCCTCTTTCCTCTTCATTGTGTGACATGGATACTTCAGCGCAACCTTGACATCAGGCTGGCTCGACTGCATATTCGCCTATTACAGTGTCACCCCGCGCCCTCGCACAGCTAAATTGACACATTCGATATATATGTACGGACGTTGGAGCATGCACCATACTCGGAGGACATGGGCGACAGTCGTTCTGATCCATAGATTTATGAGAGCCGATCCGTTTTACAATGTCTTTCTTCCTCTTCTTAGCACAGGGCATAACACCAAGCCAGGTTTCCGCAGCAAGAATGACTGATTCTCTGTAACCAATTTGACTCCCATCCAATCTAGAGCTAAAGCACCCCTTCCTTCGGAAGCTCGCATTCACCTACAAATTTTTTCTATCCGTTCCAAGTATTGCGGGACAATTCTACTGACTTCCTTTCGTGTGCACGCCATTCAACGTTATTTGATGTGCCCCTTCGCTTGCTGTCACCGGAACCACATGCAGAAACGCTGATCGGTCTCCATAAGACGTGTCTCGAACGGACAGTGACTTTCCACCATATCGAAGATGCTTCCATGTTCACCATCAAGTTCCCAGCCATGAGGTTGGTCACCGGTTCTCATTAGGGACACTGGCCTTGAAAGTTATATAGTCGAAAACGAGACGTATCCGTGGTTTTGAACCGAGCAGTGCGAGAAGAGTGCAACGCAAAGAAGCTCAAGACCAGCCAGCGGCGTAGCTTCTACAGCTCATTTCTGTGGATCCACCCATACAGGTTTTGCAGCTTCTGGATCTCTTGCCTGGATGCGGCGCCACGTCATTCTCGTCGAATGGCCCAACAAGGTTAGATAACTCGCCTGAACCTCGATTTGCTGCTTCAGAACCCGTTCTTGAGTCATGCGGTCAACTCGATTTGCGTCTACTTTCCGCCTGAGATCAGGAGCCAACGCCTATGTGTGCGAGCATCAGGAACACAGGCCCTTTACACATGCAGCCGATTCTCCAAAGCTCTGCGGATATGAGAGAAGGTACTCACGGCGTATGTTTGCTCTGGGGTTGGCACGGTAGCTGCGAAAATGGAACAGAGGAAGCAAACCCAGAACAAGTAAGAGTTTATGGACGTTCGTATGGAGCGTGGACGAACCGCGCATGACGAGATATCCCGTGCCCATCACTTTGGGTAGATGCGAACAGGAACGAGAAACGACATGTGAGTGCTCTCGACGACGACGGGACTGAACGGACATACGACCACCTGCCAACAACGTTAACCTGAACCACGGAAAGCTCATTCCGACGAGGGTGAGAGACAAAGTGATGCTGTGCAGTCGATTACTGTAATACAAGCTTCACAATTACGAGCGGGTCGTACTAGGTTATAGCAATCTAGTACCGATGGAAGATATAACTTAGTGCAGTGACACGAACGAAAGCTGCTCCCGACAAGCTCATCCTTCTGCATGCAGATACGTCGGAATCGAGGATTGCTCTACGCTGGCTTTCTTGCGTTGCGACAAGAGGCCCAACATATCTGCGCTGTTCCTCCGACTCGCAGACTCTATACGTGCGAGTTCCTGCTCCCACGCTTGTACATCGCCCAAGTTTGCCCTCTCGAACAAAAGGCTTCCACGTGAGTGCAGTGGGCCGTCCATAGACAAGCACCCATCAGATCTCGCGCTGAAACCTGATCCCAGGAAGGAACGTTGTCGAAATAAATTAGGAGAGCCTGAGGGAGATTTAGGAAAACGCGTGGGGTGGGCAGTTTCTGGTCGTGGAGGGACTACCAACCGGTCGTTCTGACAATTCTCTGGTATGTCGAGCGTACTCGGCCAATCTCGGGGTCCCGCAGACGTATGCGGCCGTCTCGGAACTTTGGGCCCACTGCTGTCCCCTCCTGGACAAGGTGATGAGGCAGTGGAGATCTTGTGACGATGCGTGGGAGGAAAACGCGGTCCTGCGAGAGGAGGTAGACTGTCTGGCTCCTCTGGACCGAGAGAAGGAGGAGGGCTGTGCGGAGGCGAAGGAAGTTGTTCGAATTGGTGGTCGCGCTTGGAGCTCCGAGGAGACCTTGATTTTGAGCGTCCCGAAGTTGCGTTCAGCCAATCACTATATCGAGAACATGCAAGCCGCCTTTGTGCGTCATTTGTGGATACTATGGCGAGTTCCTTGTCTTCGAGTTCTACTGTCTCCGCAGGACTTGACGGCGAAGAGACG
The DNA here is from genome assembly GCA_038089915.1 of Sutorius australiensis. Taxonomy (NCBI): domain Eukaryota; kingdom Fungi; phylum Basidiomycota; class Agaricomycetes; order Boletales; family Boletaceae; genus Sutorius; species Sutorius australiensis. Next base: position 21,446 of record JBBPLR010000213.1, on the reverse strand, counting down.
ACCAACTAAAGCATTGCATGTTTAGCGTGGTGGATGACAAAATGAACGAGCACCTTTACCTTTACACAAATGAAGAATTTGACACTTGCGAGACCGGCTTGAACAGACTCCCCAACTGCCCAACGACTATTGGATTTACTATCCGGCCACGAAAACGTGATATTGTGCCGCCACACTCCAGAAGAGTCTCTGGAGAAGGGACCAGCTGATTCGGCATGGGCAAATATATGGGTGGTTCTGCGGCCACCAGAGGAAAGTGGCACAGACAGGTCTATACTGTGTTCGTGGTGCTGCAATAGTGGTCGTGAGGATTCCCCAGAATATACAGAAGACGAAGACGCGGGATGGAGCAAGTCTTGTGAAGAAGAGCTGTTACTCCCGGGGCATGTCAATGAACTATCCCGGCCGTGATTGGGGGAGCTGGAGGACATATAGGACGAGCATAGGTGATGTCCAGGGGGCGACTCGGGAAGGTGAGGCCGAAAATCACTGAAGTGTATCCTTCGCTCGACGAAAGCGGACGCATTACGAACTGACGCAGAGGAATCGAGGGGCTGTACGATGAGCTGCACAGAAACGATGTCGAGTGGACCAATTGGGTTGGATGGTACCAGTATGCGGTAACGCAAGAGGGGTCCTCGGGACGTGAACCTTGATAAGGACATATGCGACGATGAGGAAGGTGTCAGAGGCGTTGGGGGTGAGAGATTGATTGGCGCATCATAGCGTAGAAGGGGTAACTCGAAGTGTTTTATCTGACGAGAGCCGACAGCTGAGATGGGTATGTGATCAAGGACTGATGGCTAGTTAGAATGGGGACGGAGATGGTGCGACAGATACTCACCTGCCTCGAGGCGCCAAAATATTCTATACTCTTGGAAGTAGAGTGCGGTGCTGGGTGCGGGGATGTGGGACGGAATGGAGAACCGAAAGGGGTATTCGGTATCCCCAACGTCGGCCCATTCTTGAGTGTCCGGTTTCCGCCATAGGGTGACTGTATGCTCGTAAAGGACGTTTGTCTGGTTTGAGCCCAAGCGACCCTGACGCGACTCATAGCAGCGTACAGCGACGGCGATATTTTTGGCAAGGATAGGTTTACCGTCCTGCTCGATCTGAGTGCGGACGACTGAGAGAAAGGATACGAGGTGCGTAAATAGAGAAAAACGAGAGACGGACACGCACGGCCTTCGAATCGGAGCGGAGTTAAGCCAAGGTATCCCTGGTAGGGGAAGTAGCGAACGCCTTGATTACCTTTTGGAGAGACGAGGGAGAGTTTGACCATGAGCCGTCTTGGACGAGGGCGACGACGAGGACGAGGACGACGAGGACGCGAGGGTGAAGTGAGAGAGTGAGAAGGAAAAGAAGCAGTCGAGATAATATAACTGACGACGAGTCTCGCCCGGAACGGAAGTCGACGAGAAGCACCGACCATTCAGATCTCAGATCTATATTATGTAAAAACATTCAAATCACGTGAAATGTCACACGTCACCGCTCAAGTCTCGCGTGACATCCTCCTCTTTCTAACCAATGCCACGCGCATCGCTCTACGTACCGTTCCTCCTCGCGGGGATGATCATTACAGTACCTCTCTCTTTATTTGTTCTCTTTTCTAGCTCACGCGTTTACAGGGCTCTAGTAATTCTCTCTGGAGCAAATGGCAGGTCAGCCCGCACGACTTCCACCCACTTAACCTCCCTCATTTCCTTGTCAGGACATGCAATGTGTCGAGAACTGTACTGACCCGGACCCTCGTAACCACGTTCTTTACGAACAACCTGTCTGGCAGACGCTCCAAATGTTTCGTCCGTCTATCCTTCCCCGTCGCTATCTCAGTCGCGCTAACCCACCTTCTAGTTGGTGAAATGCTTTGTCAGTCTTGTATCTGTATATCCCCTACATTCTCAGATTCTCAATCCCCAACTTCCCTTTATCACCTAGGCTTCCTTCCCGTCCTTTACACGTGGTCCACCACGAGGCGCAACCCTGCCCCCGTCTTTCTTCCTTCCGAATCAGATCAAGATGAGCATCTTCAGGCTAAGCCCGCCCCTCCTTCTCAGGACCTCCGAGGCTGGAAATTGCTCCTTTTATGGTTCCCTGCCATTTGTGATCTTACCGGTACCACGGTCCGTAACTTCCTATTCTTGCGGGCTACTCCGTCTTCCATTACCATCTTTCGAGCCTGACTAATTTCGTCCATCGCTAATGCCGTGACACTGTCTTCTCGTGGGACTCCCTACAGCTCATGAACGTCGGCCTGCTATACACTCCTGTCTCCATCTATCAGATGACCCGTGGTGCCCTCGTCCTTTTTGTCGGCGTTCTTAGCGTGATCTTCCTTCGCCGCCGCCTTTGGTTATACCAGTTCGTCTCGTCTCGTCTTCACTCCCTCGCCTAACTCCCCTCAGATGGGTTTCCCTCCTTACTGTGATGGCCGGCGTGTCACTTGTCGGTTATAGCGGCTCCCTCATCAAGGAAACAGTCAAGGATGCTGTCAATTTGGTGACTTCTCATGTCACCGGTACCGCACCAGACCCTAGCGATCAAGCCGATGTGACCAAGGCCCTCGTCGGTATGCTCAACCATTTCGCGCAATACGTTCCACTTGTTGAGTTCTGGTACAGGCATCTTTTTCATTTTGTTCGCCCAGGTATTGTAAGTTATACTCGTCATTTCAACCCCTCGATCATTGAAAATGTCCTGCAGCACCGCAACACAGTTTGTGGTCGAGGAAAAGATAATGACCCGATGGAGTGTCGCTCCTTTGGTAGCGGTAGGATTTGAAGGCTTGTTTGGTGCCGTGACGATCCTGTTGCTCATGCCGTTCATGGCGCGCATGTCTTCTCACTCTCCTTTCTTTGACCTTCCAAGAGGCTGGTATCAGATGATCAATACCCCGAGCGTCCTCTGGTCCGGTATTGCCATCGCTTTCAGCATCGCTCTGTTCAACTACTTTGGCTTAAGTGTCACTAGACACGTGAGCGCTACAGCTAGGAGCTTGACCGATACGTGTAGAACCCTCTCTATCTGGTTGGTCAGTCTTGCCCTGGGCTGGGAACAACTCTTGTTCCCCGTATCATTCTTGCAGGTCCTTGGTTTTTCCCTATTGGTGTAAGTGATTGACCACTCGCCTACGTTTATTCTGCTCACTGCTTTCTCAACCAGTTATGGAACGGTGCGTCGATGATCTGTCATCACCTCTCTGATGCTCATCAGCCTTGCAGTTCTTATTCAACAACCTGGTTCAGCCACCCTCCTTCCTCCATCCGCCGCTTGCCCTTATCGTGCCGACGACTGGCACGGAGGAAACAGAAACGCTTCTTGCTACTCCGGCCTTAGACGAGTCGGCAATTTTGCCCGCGGATCTCGGTCAGAGTGGCTTCGACGTTCTCCCAGCAGATGAGCATGTCAGAACGACAGAGGACTGAGCGTGACATCGGGTGTCTGTTGCACGACCAGATTCTCTCCCCAGGATAACGTGACAGATCTAGAGACGAGGTTACCGTGTTGTGACTATGTCAGTCGTCGGCGGCAGGTTTTGCGATTTATAATTGGAGTGTTTGAATATGTACGGCAGAGACCGGTCGGGTTGAATAGTTCCCATCCGCGGAGAAACGCGGGCTCAATTCTAAATTCGTAACCTCGCTTCAACTTGTCATGGTGACTTTTTTCGGTTGCACACTTGTCACGCAAAACTTTAGTCGTTTTCGTGCATTACCGTAGCTACCTGAACACGGGTTTGAGAGGACAGACAGTGCTGGAACGATTACTGTCGTGTACCGGCAAATGAGAAACTGTGGCGGTAGAGAGGGTCACCATCAGCGCTTCAGCCCCGATCTGTTCGCATTCGACGCCAATCAGGGTGTGGTATCAGCCACCAGTTTCGATGCGAAGCGAACACTGGCAGCGCGAGACATCGACACGTATGTACATCATTTCGCATCTTGATTTCTTCCGGTCCCAACGTCACTCTGATTCGTCGTCGCTGTCACGAGTTGGACCGCTCGCGAAGCGTGTCGCTTCTTCTAATTGCTCAAGCTCCCATCCAATCGCACATTTCGGTACCAGTAATGTGGCCAATTTGTCTGCCAGTCCTTGAAGCACGTTGTCTCTAAAAGAACCGTCGAGATTGGAGACGTGGCGCGAACCCACCATGCTTACCTCGCACAATTCTGAATCCAGACGCAAAAGTCGTCCAGCCAGATTCTACTATATATATAGTAGACCTCGTGGTGATCCAAGATTCGTCTCATCTCCAATAGAGATCTTGTCATCGCTCTTTTGCCGTGCGCCATGTTGGAAGCAGTGTCTCTTCTGCATGCTTCTGACAGCTGAAACGAGCGATACAAAGGAAAGGAAAGACTACGTCTGTACGAGGTAGCCAAGGTCGACGTCAGTTCTTCGTCCGTGAATCGTAATTGGGAGGCCCTTGCGGCATCTGGTGTCGTGGAGGTATAAGGAGGGGGATCGAGCGCCGAGAATACTGGCACTAATGAACAAATTGTCCAGGCGCTCTCTGGTGTGGGGTCGTGCATGGTAGTCCGTTTATCGTATGCGTATGCAAAAAGGAGGGTGATCAACGTCAAGTAGAGGTTTCGCTCTTGGATCCCATCCACTATGTCTGGAGGTGGTTGACATTCACCCCGACCATCGTTCACCAAAGCATGACTTACATTCCTTGCGCGGGAGACGAAGCATCTCCATCTTCTCGTGCTCCGTGAACACAATGTCCGAGCTATTCGCACGATCTTCCCAAGCGATCAATTCTTGAATATATTCGTCGTCAGCGTAATCTGCCCTAGTGCATCTTGTGGGACTTGGCTTGGCATAGACAACAATAATCAACGAACATATAATGTTCCTCGTCCCACTTTACGTTTTCATGCGTAATTCGGAGGTTTCGTCTATCATCAGGACCACAACTTTCTGCATTGGGTCCCAACTCGTTGATTTCGTTTTCCGTGTAGGTGACATGCATGAAATAGCCGGTGTACTTGTTCAGAAAACCATAATATCTCGTGGGTGAATGGAACCCTGCTGCAGTTCCTGGAACCGTCTGGGGCACCCGCCAGTCGTTTTCAGCGGCTAAGATGAAAGCGTTAGTTGGAGGTGCGTAATTAAGTTGGTTCTGACACCTCTCAGGAATTCATTTTGGTCTTCTAGTGACAACTGCGTTGCTTGACGGGACAATTCGCTAACGCCATCTTCCCTCGGAGGTTCGAGAACTTCTATTGATGGTGTAGGTGGGACCCGTGACGACGGAGGGGCCAGCAACTTGGCCAGCAAGTCCAGGTCCGCAAATGTCTGCCCTCTAACAGCCTTGGCCAACGTGATGATCAGGTATCCTGTGCTTGCGTCATAAAGTGCGGTCGAATCGTCATCCTCAAGGACCGCATGGGGAAAGTGCAGGCGAAGAAAATATGGGTTGATGTGGACGGTCAACAATGTGTCGTCGACGTTTACTTCTGCGTCGGACGCCTGGATACAGGATATGATTATGTGGCGATACCGTGATGCCAAAGACCAGAGCCTACCCTGACCGATGGGCAATACATTGATACGATGACAGCGTCGTCGGTTTGATCGCACGAGAACCTTGGCGTGATCATCGCCGGGCTGCTTGTGAGCACGACAACTTGGCCTTGAAATGGGCAGTAGATAAGAACTTGAAGCTTGAGTTGCCGATGGCGTTTAGAAGCTGCGGCGATCAAATCGTGATGAACAAGACGGTATACGAGATGAGGTTCAGGCATAAGGCGGCCGTGTGATACCTCCTACTACTACATACTAACCGACATCGTCCGAACCCACTCAGTGATTTCGCCCTCGAAACGTGCTGATGGATTCACAGGTGAGTAACGCCGGACACTCCGTTGACACCACTGTCAACATCGTCTAGAAGCTGAACGCGTATCCACCGCTCGGAGTGGTCGAACAGCTCATTATTCGGGAGAAACGAGGAAACTGTATACCAATCTTCGTCCAACTTCCCGCAGATCTTATCACGCCGTGCATGGCATATCTCCGCATCGCGAAAGACTCTAAATACAGCTTTCTGCTCGAATCCGTGATCGCAGGAGAAAACATTGCTAGATATAGTTTCGTTGGCGCAGGTGCGTTGCATCTCTAACAATATACGGAAAGTCGGACTTGGCCCTTTGCAGACCCAATCAAGGTCATCAAAACCGGCCCTCACGAAGAGATCGCAGGGGATCCTATGGTCTCACTCCAAAAAGAACTTTCAGCGTACCAATACATCAAAGTCCCCGAAATTTCGACCTTCACCGGCGGTGCTATAGGCTATGTTTCGTATGACTGCATCCAATATTTCGAGTCAAAAACTGCTCGGGTACTGCGGGACCCCATTGGTATCCCAGAATCCGTGTTCATGATGGCGGACACGCTGCTCATATTTGACCATCTTTTCCAAACCCTCAAGGTCGTTTCGCACGTATTCTATCCGAGGGATGCAGGCACAGCAAATCTGTCCTTCGTGTATCAGACTGCACAGTCCAAAGTGCGTCGCCTTGCCAAGGCTCTTTTGTCACCCACCATCCCGGAAGTTCCTCAACCCCCAATCCGACTTGGGAACGAGGCTGTATCAAACGTCGGAAAGGAAGGTTATGAAGGGTTTGTAACCCGACTGAAGGAACATATCATTGCGGGTGACATTATCCAAGCTGTCCCATCCCAAAGACTCGCGCGCCCCACGGACATTCACCCTTTCAATGCATACCGGCACCTCCGCCGGGTGAACCCGAGTCCGTACATGTTTTATCTGGACTGCGGAGACGTACAGCTTGTTGGTGCTAGCCCGGAGACGCTTTGTAAAGTGGAGGAAAACAAGGTTTACAACCATGCTATTGCAGGTACCACGAAGAGAGGTCAAACACCCGATGGTTCGTACCTTTGGTCTCTGTTTGGCAACTTGAATTTACGATACTATAGAGGACGAGCTACTGGCCGAACAACTGACCGCATCTGAGAAAGATAAAGCAGAACATATTATGCTTGTAGATCTTGCACGAAACGACGTCAATCGTGTGTGCAGACCAGAGAGTGTCAAGGTCGACCATCTCATGCGGGTTCAAAAATTCAGTCACGTAATCCATCTGACTTCGCAAGTCTCTGGATTATTGCGGGACGGCCTTACGAGGTAAGGGGTAACATGTGCTGAGGACGTGGTAACAGAACTTATAGAACACAGATTCGATGCCTTTCGCTCCATTTTCCCTGCGGGCACGGTTTCTGGCGCACCTAAGATCAAGGCGATCGAGATTATATCAAGCTTGGAACAGGAAAAACGTGGTGTCTATGCGGGAGCTGTGGGCCGATTTGATTTTGCGGATGATGCCATGGATACCTGCATTGCTATTCGGACGATGACGTTTAAAAATGGGATTGTGTACCTCCAGGCCGGGGGTGGCATTGTGTTCGACAGTGTCGAGGAGGACGAATACATCGAAACCATCAACAAATTGGGCGGAAATACTAGGGCATTAGCTGCAGCGGAACGTAAGTTTGACAACGCTTTGACTTGATTGGGTGCTAAGGAGCAGCTCAGAGTATTGGTTCGATATGCAAGCGGAACAGACGAGATTTAGATAGATGATATAACGTGAACAGTATAAGGTACATTATGCATCTGGGCTCGAAAGTTTTTCCAAGATCATCATGCGGTCTCTTTGACGCTCCTCCTCTTCCTCTCCCCCTTGACGGGCAAGAATACCTTGTCTTCCAGCGGTGCCAAGCACCCCGGATATTAATTGAGCTGTCCGTAGGCTCTCATCATTGGCCGGAATAGGGTACATGACGACACGAGGATCGACGTTGGAATCCACGATCCCGACAGTTGGGATGTGCTGGATAGCACATTCACGTATCGCATTCATATTAGCCATTGGGTTGAGGAAGACGACAAGGTCGGGAGTAATAAGATACTTTTGACTTCCGGATGGAAAGAGTTGCCTTCTGTTCGTGAGGATCCCAGGCAACCATCGTTCTCCGATGTGATATCCCTGATCTTCTAGCTTGCTTGCAGCGTTGCGGACAATCTCTCGAAGGTCGGGACGCGTGCCAACGAAAAGTATAGTGCCCCCACGCTCGGCTATCGCTCTGACAACGCTAGCTGCTCGTCGTAAAAGAGGGACGGTGTGATCCAAGTCGATGATAGTGAGGCCGGCACGGACTCCAAACGCATATGGCAGGAAATGTGGGTTCATGAGTGATCTCGAATGGCCGAGATGCGCACCGGCAGCGACGAGTGCGGATACAGTGACGTCCGAAGGACCAACTGCGCGGGTGTATGCATGACGAGGTTGATAAGTATTCTCCCGGGTCTGAGTCGAGCCATGCTCGGTGAACAGGTCGACTGCAGCGAGGACTGAGCCTTAATGATGAACGGCAAAGGAAACGAGCATACAAAGTAGTTTGAACCGGGCTCTGTTCTCTTGCATGAGTCGCCAGTCGTCCCGAGAATGCAGCGCCATGTCAATTCCAGGTGCGGTGAACATCGACCTCCCCAGCCCTGGTAGACATCGCAGCGACGACGGTCTCAACGCTCGACTCGACATGGTCGCGAAAGGTGGTAGACCAGTGGCGGTGCAATCATTTTCTACATGAGCTTACCTCAGCAGTATCGATTTTTTTTCCCGTTGCCGTTCCCTGCCCTCCACCACGACTTTCCGCTCGTCCAAAAACACTAAAAACTAAAAAAGAATGGAAGACGATGCTTTTGACGGCGCTGTGGGCATCGATCTCGGTACAACTTACTCGTACGTATCGTACGCTCGATCACGGTTTTGGTACTCATATTTCTTCAGATGCGTTGGTGTCTGGCAAAATGATCGGGTCGAAATCATTGCCAACGATCGTGAGCATTCCACCCCACGCGAGTCATGGTATTAATTCCTGGTCATAGAGGGTAACAGGACCACACCGTCATATGTCGCCTTTTCATCTGAAGAGCGTCTGATCGGCGATGCTGCCAAGAATCAGGCTGCCATGAACCCTCGTAACACTGTTTTTGATGCCAAGCGTCTAATCGGCCGCCGTTACGAGTGAGTTTTCGCAACAGACTATGGCGCGCATTCTGATATCCATCTTCCCAGCGATCCCGATGTCAAAAAGGTAATTGAGCTAGTCCCGTTTCGTGGTAGCGTACACATCCAGCCACTTCTAGGATATGGCACACTGGCCATTCGAGGTCGTCGAAAAGGAGGGTTCCCCATTAATCAAAGTCAACTACTTGGGAGAGGAAAAAACCTTCACGCCTCAGGAGGTCTCCTCCATGGTCCTAACAAAAATGAAGGAGATTTCAGAGGCCAAACTTGGCAAGACGGTTAAGAAGGCTGTCGTCACGTGAGTCCAGTATGCAATGTGTGTATGTGTAGTTTTCTAACCATGCGTCGACAGTGTCCCAGCTTATTTCAACGATTCCCAGCGGTTGGCTACCAAGGATGCTGGCGCTATTGCTGGACTTGATGTTCTTCGCATCATCAATGAGCCTACCGCAGCCGCCATTGCTTATGGACTCGACCGCCAATCAAAGGCCGAGAAGAATGTGTTGATCTTCGACCTTGGTGGTGGAACCTTTGATGTCTCCCTTCTCAACATCACTGGTGGGGTTTTTGCCGTGAAGGCTACAGCTGGCGATACCCACTTGGGTGGTGAGGACTTCGACAATGCACTCCTGGAACATTTCAGAAATGAGTTCAAGCGTAAGACCAAGCATGATATATCCGAGGATCCCCGTGCTCTCCGACGTCTGAGAAGTGCTTGCGAGCGAGCTAAGCGCACCCTATCGAGTGTCACTCAAACAACCGTTGAAGTAGACTCCCTGTATCAGGTCCGTTACAACCATGGTTGCTGCATCATTACCTCTCATAGTCATCGAAAAGGGCGAAGACTTCTCCGCAAACATAACCCGTGCCCGTTTCGAGGAGATCAATGCCGCATCGTTCAAATCGACCCTTGAACCTGTCGAGAAAGTCCTCAAAGATTCTAAAATTCCTCGTGAAAAAGTCGACGACATTGTTCTCGTCGGTGGTTCAACCCGTATCCCAAAAATTCAGTCCCTTGTCTCCGAGTATTTTGGCGGTCGTCAGCTGAACAAGTCAATCAACCCGGATGAGGCTGTCGCGTATGGTGCCGCTGTTCAGGCTGCCGTCCTCACTGGTCAGACCTCTGATAAAACTGCTGATTTGGTCTTGCTCGATGTCGCTCCTTTGTCACTCGGTGTTGCTATGCAGGGTGACGTTTTCGGAGTTGTCGTTCCCCGGAACACCCCCATTCCTACCAACAAGTCGAGAACGTTCACTACCGTTGAGGACAACCAGACCACTGTCACTTTCCCGGTGTAAGTCTTACAGTCGTGGCACTGCAGAACTCGTACGCTAATATTTCTTGGTCAGTTACGAGGGTGAACGTACTCAATGCCGTGACAATCGCTTGCTGGGTGAATTCGAGCTCACCGGCATCCCTCCTATGCCTCGTGGTCAAGCAGAGCTAGTGACTACTTTTGAGGTTGATGCGAACGGTCTCCTCAAGGTATCAGCTCAGGACCGTGCCTCTGGTCGCAAAGCATCAATTAGTATGTGGACAATTAACCCATACGTTATGTGCTTAACCCTTTTCAGGTATCACCAACTCCGTTGGCCGTTTGTCCGCTGCTGAGATTGACCAGATGATCAAGGATGCTGAGCAATTCAAACAAGCTGACAGGGAATTCTCCTCGCGCCATGAAGCGAAATCTGACCTGGAGGCATATATTCACCAGGTCGAGGGTACCATTACCTCGCCGGAGATCGGGATGAAGCTTAAGCGTGGAGCCAAACAACAGGTTGAAGCCGAGCTTGCCCGTGCACTCGAGAAGCTGGAGATCGAGGACTCTACGGGCGATGAACTCAGGAAGGCGCAGCTTGGCATCAAACGAGCTCTTCAAAAGGCGACTGCTGGTATTCGATGAGAGGATGTAATCCACAAAATTGAGCAGCGCTATTCGATTGTCATGCCGACTGTTTGTCCTGTTTGTTTTTGCGTGGATGATGCATGATATACATGACACCTGAACGAACCCCATCCTCATTGTAAAACCTCGACTGAATCATGAGTGACTAGGATGCTAAAGCCTTATGAATCAACAGGGCAACTTCAAGCGTCCACAGTTCCTCATCTGCGCCATCGCAGAGAGCCTTGTCAGCTTCAGCAATTGCTATCACACATTTGGCCTTTTGCCAAGCGGGTAGCGTTTGGTGAACAATTATTTTGTCGTGCAACTGTTTGATTGTAAGCCGTACGCGAAACGATGCAACCGTCCCACCGACCTGTACCAGTAGTTGCGATGCAGAGTAACCTTCCCGCATGATCGATCTAACCTTTTTCCGGACGGCGTCAAAGCTTCCTCGCTTGAGGGACACTGGGTTGTCATCCGTTTGCATGCCGTACTCGATATCGATTCCGAGGGCCTGTGCAAAGTCGATCACAACTGCATTTGGAACCACCCCAGCGATTTCCTCAATATCTCGTGGGGTGATTGGTACTGGGGGACTCGACAACAAAGATAGCCGAGAAGCTGATTGTAGATATGTTATTGAACGACGAAGGTCGCCATTAGAAGCATCTATAAGCATAGCCACAACGTCTGGAGTGACATTAACATGCTCTGCAGCAGCGATCTGCATGAGTCGAGACGATGTTGATGATGAGTCTAAGGGAGTAAATCGGAATTTTGAACATCGCGACGCTAGTGGCTCGATGATACTGAATAACGCGGTCTTAGAAATGTCCGGAAGGTGAATCAAATCAGACCGACCGTGTGACATAGTTACAAACGAGACAGAAACGAGTTATTCGCGCGTACGTCTCCATGATACGCCGCAAGGCGCCCTGGGCGTCTTGAGTCATCGAATCAGCTTCATCGAGAATGATAATCTTGTAGGGCGGGCATGGATATGAGTTTCCATCCGAGGCAACCTTTTGTGCTCTTGGTGTTTGTCGCGCAAATGCCTTTATCTTCTCTCTGACGATGGAAATACCACGCTCGTCCGACGCGTTCAATTCGAGAACACGGTCTCGGAAGTTGTCTGGACTAAAGAACGTCAAGCGAGATATAAACACACGATAGATAGAAGCCAACATGTCGCATACCCAAAGAGCTGTCGCGACAACGCCAAAATCGTGGATGTCTTTCCCGTTCCTGGGGGGCCGTAGAACAACATGTGGGGGAGCTGCGAAGACGATAAGAGAAAACAAAGCTGAAGAACAAGAACCAACGTTGGTGGAAGAGAGCGCCTTGCGCAATACCGTCACTGTGTGTTCTTGGGCAGAGATGTCATCTATGGTCCGTGGACGGCTGTTGGTGGCATGGTCAAACCGGAACCATGCAGAATGGCGTGCTCACTATTTCTCCACCCAGGGTTGTAGTACCTCTACTTCAACGGACTCTGCCGTCGTTCTCGTCTGCGGAGGCCGGAAGAAAGCCATTAGTACGGTATCAAAGTCAAAGACGCGTCCAGATTGCGCGTGACCTGATGTCGCGTATTACAAATCAATTCACACGCCTCCTGTCGCGACACGCTGACGCGACTCGACGCTTGCTCTCTTCACGTCGACCATCATGGCGTTTCCCGCCTCGGGTGCCGGTGAGTACAGCTGCAAAGACTGTGTCCGATTTATTGAGCAACGTGTCTTAGCCACCTCTAGCGCGTTTGCATCGCCCAGTGAGTTATCTGACTACCGTGGATCTTCAATGTCACCCGACCATCTGTCTCTGTCGCAGTAGCCCACAAGAACCCCATTGTGGAACTAAAGAATGGCAAAGTTATCTTTAAACAAAAGCCAGTGTCGTTTGAGAAGGCCTCAGAAACCATGCAAGGTATGCGTGATACACTCTGTCGCATACCCTTGTCAATGTACAACCAGAAATTGTAAAATTTCGCGAGATGCTCGACCTGCGTGTGCTGAACCAAGATCAGCCTTTGATCACCATACCGGAGGAACACAGACCCCTCATAGTCAAACTCGCCCAGGAGAGGTATGCTTTCGATCTAGTCGCTCCGCTCAATGCCGCTGATCCAGCCTAGTGACAAGGGTATCACTCCGCTTGCCAAACAAATCCGTTCGATTTTACTCCCAGGTCCAGGCGAAGTCGAGGATGCTCACCGTTTGAGCCTTGAATCGAATCTTACCATTTCAGTAGTGGAACATGAAATCAAGGCGGTGATGACTAGAGTTAATTATGGTCTTGATGGTCCCTTGGGTCAGAAACCTCTTGCGGCACTTTGTATTTGGCGCTGGGAAGCACAGAACGCCTACAGAGACTGGTTACCAAAATCTTCTAGAGATAGCGCAGACGCGAGACTGGCGGAACGCATCCAGGTATGCGATGGCTTTGCGCAGTATTTTAAGCAAACCCTGACAATAAACAGGCACACGCCGACCTGCGTGCAACATTCGAGGGCCTTTCCCAGGCCGATAAAGATGCTATTCTCGATCCAAAGGGTGTCGTTAAACTGCCCACGAAGGATATCAAAAAATCTGAATCTGGTACTGTCTCTGTGAGCGTTGGCGAGGACTCCTCGCAGGATCACACATTGAAAGACTTACCCACTGACGTGGCCGATGGCGAAGTGGTGAGTCTATTGGCCGTTTTTGTCGTCGTAGCTCAGGTCAGATACCACAATAGTTATCTGAAAACCTTGCGCCGAAAGGACGCGTGAGGAAGGCTTCGGACCCGGAGAAAGCTGCCAAAGTAATTCGCTGCTATGTTTTCCTCGTTCTCTGGTGTTCACTTCTCACCGCAGCTCAAAGACAAAGAAGAGAAACGAGCGGCAAAAGCCGAAAAGGAAAAGAAACAGAAGGAAGCTCAGGACAAATCGCGCTCTATTATGGCCAACTTCTTCGGAAAAACCAAGCCTTCTGTTCGGGATTCGCCCACCAAATACTCGAATAGCTCGACTGACCCTTTGATGGATAAAGAATTTCAGAAGATGTTCAAGCCATTCGTGGTGAAGAAGGACGTGCAAATCGCGCCGTATAACTGGTTCTTGGAATGTCATAGGAAATCTCGCAATCGGATGACCGGTGTAACTCATGAAGAGGCTATCGTCATTGACGATGACGCAACGACACAAGGAGTCTCGGACCCTGGAGTGTTGCCCGGCGAAATGGCCGTTTCAATTCGACCGGATGATTCCCCCGCGAGTCTGCAGGAATTTATTGGGGTACTCCGACAGAGCAGTACGCGTTGCCCAAGAACACGAATGGTATCCTCGCTCAAGAGCCATAATCCTCATGGTGTCCGGGATGCGATGTCGCAACTTAACGATGCTGAGATCGCAGGTGATCCGACACAAGTCCGTAATTTGCTTTCCATTCTCCGAAATCGTCAAGTCTTCCCAGCCAAAGTGCTCATCTTTCACGAAGACTCACGCCCGGGGTATTATGGCACATGGACCCGTAACTCTCGTATTGTGGGTCCACGCACGCCACTGGAGCGTGACGTATTAGCCCATGACTATGGGTACGATAGCGGCGAAGAATGGGAGGACGAAGGTCCGGGTGATGCTGATGATGTCGTCGATGGAGAAGATGATGAACCAGATGCTGAGGATGCGGACTCGGATCTGGACAGCTGGCTAGTCGACGATGACGATGAGATTCGCTCACCTCTCGACCTAGATGACCCATCTCCCCCACCTTTGGATTTGTCGATGCCCCAACCGAAACGGAAAGCCGAAAACCTGGAGAAGCAGTCAGACAAGAAGCGAAAAGTGGTGGTGCCACTCGTACCCTACGTGAAAGGCCCGTTCTGGGAATCATACATCAGCAGTTCTGAATATGACCCCTTCAATGTATATCGCATACAGCTTCTGAATGGTGAACGTCTTCGCTTCGGGTTTCTCACTGGCCTAATTGATCAGTTTTGTTTATCAGACACACCACACCCTATCAATCCATTCGCTTTCGTGTCTGCTGCCTCTGAGGCAGGAGAGGATTCGCAAGTTGAACCGTCTTTCAGTGTATCATCCTTCCCAAGCACGATTCAACCTCTGGCCGGTACAGGGGCCTCAATAGCTTTCAAACGCACAACGATCCACCCGCCAAAAACCGTTTTCCCCGAGGTCCATATGGGCACATTGCTTGCAAAGATAGCCGAACTTGGGACCCCCAGCTTTGTCTTTCTCGTCGAGAGTATTTACCAAGATCTTCGTGTCCACAAGATTAAGAAGAACGCAATCGAGGCGAAGGTGCGGGAAATATGTGAGAAGTCGAGAGACAAGATATGGGTTGTCAAGCCCACGATACAAGTTAGTCCTGTGTTGCCCTATGATACTGTTGACGTCCTAAATCGCTTTCCTAGATTAGGTCTTGCACGACCTCTAAGTTTTAGATAATTCTATGGGTCTTACATTATTCTCATTTTCGACGTACACTTTACCCGCTATTTAATGAGACAATTGAGATCGTATCACGGAGAATACTAGATGCACTCAGTGGAACGAGAGCATGTATGTCTTGTATCAAGGTCATGAACTAATCTTTCATGATTGTAGGTGAGGGGTGTTTAACATTCCGGTCTAATCTTCCAGTAAACAACGCTGCTACTATAGCCAGCAATCGCCCATTGCTCGACTTCAATATTTCTCTTCCAGACCCATCCTAACAGGTCTTTCACCGTCGCCCTGCGTTTGGCCAGGATGAAACGACCACCTTCATGACCCTCCGGCGTTGTTGGTGCATAGAGACTAGTCCTCTTTCCAGTTCCCCAGCTGATACTCTTGGTTCAATCCCCAAGTCACAAGATCTCGACCCGAGCCTCCCGGACCAGCGTTCAACTCAGTATCCAGGGACAACAAAACGTGACCAGTGGAAGAGACAGAGATGGCACACGGGACGATTGGTGACAACCGCTGTTCCTATTCGTCAACTAACTTGTGGTGACGACCAGACATCGGACATCGATAGGACTTCAACTCACATTCGCGCAAACCACTGATGTTCTTCACACGGACAGGGTTTCTTTGGAAAGTGGAAGAGGAACCATTGCCTAATCCCCCCACCGATCGCTACCACAGGCGAGGATGTCGACAAAATTGACAGATCCTTCATCAGGAAACTGGGACCGTATAAGCGAGCAAAATCGCAACCATCTATGTTCTCAATTTGGTTAGTTGCCCGGCTGGCCCATTCAAATGAGAGTCTCCGGACGATAACGTTACATACTCTGCTTCGCAGATGTTGGGCGCTCCGTTCCACAACAAAGTACGTCAAGTTGCCGCCTGTAACAAATATTCGACCAGAATTAGACCACATGCAACCAATAGCTAACCGGCAATTATGTTGCGACATCTCGATTTCGTGGAAACTGGAGTATTTCTTGTCAAGTCGATTTCTGTCGGGATAGCTACCACGTCCAAAGTTATCCCTGATCCAAGGCCAATCTGCCTGATCGCCAGTAAGTAACAGGGGAAAGGAAATATCGACCGTGACCTGCCCATGTTCATTTGCACCCCAACTAAGCACCCTGCCCGAAGTAGTGTTGACAAAGCTGCTCCGACCGCCAGCGGCAATCTGGGAAACTTTGATTCCCCTCAATGTATTTCCAACAAAGTGTCGCCAAATCGAGTTTGGCGATTGTCAACCACGTTCAATCCTCGCTTGAAACAGCTATAAGAGCATAGTCTCAAAGGGGCAGGGACGACAGCTTCACATATGAGTCGACCGACCATGGGACATGTTTAGGGACAATGCGTGAACGGTGTGTCGCGTTCATTAAGCCTGGAGGCGCAGGGACTTTGAATCTCGCGGTCCGAGTTGCTCATGCGTGTTTACATGTTTGTTCATGGGGTGCGTGTATGTACGTCCTTCTGATGTGAGCGCTAAAAGGTGATTACTACCTGCAGCTATCGAAACGAAGCTAGAGGGAACAATGAGATGCACAAGGCCCATCGCTAAAATGGGACACCGACCTCTTATCCTTGTTGAACTTTTCCCTTGGCAAGATCTCAACAAAATCTATGGCCTGATGCTCTCGTCCAATCCAGCTAGATGGCCACCAAGAAACTCTCGAAGCTGTTCGTGGTATAGGTAGTCTTTGTCGTTCTTCATTTGCCGCAAAGACATAAATTCGTCCCGACGCTGAGAGTGCATAAACACAGGACTCCGTAAGCCGTACCTTGATGATAATCTGAAAGGCACAAAAAATTGATTTAAATACTTCAAACTTAGGTGATACGTCCGACCTTGCCACGCAGAGTCCCTTTTGGTGTTCTGGCGTCCGATTTCGAGCCAAAAAAAAAATCCATCCCCCACTGAAAGACATCGCCTCGAGTATCAATACACGCTTCGTGCCTTTCATGGAGAACCATATCTCGCTCGTAGCGCTATATTGCCCATTCACTTTGCATTAACGGGAGTTTTGAGAGTCTCGATTTGGTGATTTTGGATTGATGAGGTTTGACCTAACCCCGGTGGACGGTAGAGGGTATGCTGAATCGTTATGAACAAGGTTGCTCGAAAAGTACCACAAGAATACGGTGGTGGTGGCAATCATTAGTGGTATTCAAGTAGGATATTCTATGAGTATTCTACAAATACATCAGCAAATCTACACGTTACTTAAGCTCGCTTGAATTTTACTTATCAGCACTTATACCGGCTTGGCGACCCGAACGGCCCAAGTAAAATCAAGTCGAATCAAGTCGATCCTTCCGCTTGAAATACACTTATTTCGCACTTATTCGCACTTAGATGTTTGTCACCGAACGATCAGGATGCCAAATTCAAGCACATAAGGAAAAGTAAGTACACAAGCAATTACTAGAAGTCTGGAAAGCGGATAAGTAAATAAAGAGGTAAGTAATGAAGCGGATAATAAACGAAGTAGATAAGCATTCAAGTAAACAAGGCGGCGAGTGAGGAAAATGAGAAAAACGGAGCAGCAAGTGAGGAAAACGAGGCGATAATTGAGGAAACAGGATGGCAAGTGGAGAAAATGAAGTGGTGCGTGACGAAATGAGTCGATTGGATGTCTGGTCTGAAAAAGCAATGAGACAGAACATCAGCAAACGGGCCTTTGGCTCAGCCGAGCAGACAGTAACCTACCCGAGATACATTCTGTCACAACCTATCCTATTCTGGGATATGGTGCCACAGACTGGCACTTTGACCTTTTTGTTCGCTGAACTAAGCAATGGACCCAGCATGGTCACATTCTTGGTCAATACTGTACAGTCTGTCCCATCCCTGCCATGAGGAATATGATGTCATCTTCTCAACTGGGACCTCCAAGTTGCAGCTTGCAGGAAGTAGCAGCAACACAACTCTCAGCAAGTTGGATTGCATGCACATCAAGAATACACTATGTACATGTATGTAGTGCCAACTCGAACAAATGAACAACACTACATGAGATCAACATCAATAGGAGAATGGTTTAACAGTTGCTCTGGAATATCATATCAGCTTTCACAGATACTAGCATAAGTTTTCAAGAAGCTACCAAATGAAAGTGATGGATGATCTGTCTGCATTGCATACTCAAACGCTGCAGTCTGCCCACTTTTCCGAATCAAGAGATGAACATGCCCGATAAAACGATCTGCAGTACGCAGATTGTCCTGTGCGCGTTCCAGTACCGACTGATTGTATTGAAGGACCAAAGTGTTGCAGTGAATGATCTGGCGGGCAAGAGCCTTGCAGGTGAGAAGGATATGGCGGTCTGCTCGAGCGGACTCTAAGAGGAGATAGGCTTCTCTGGAGTTCCGTGGGTGGGGATTAACATAGTGTACATCATCAAGTTTCTAGAAAATTGGATCAAGGATGGTGAGGAGCCGAGATAGGAACTTACATCATTGTGCCATGGTGAACCATTGTCCTCATCCCCCCCATCCTGCTTGTTGAGAGGTTGGGAAGAAGATTCATTCAGAGTCTCATGTTTTTGATTGGGCAGGGAAGCTGGTGGGCTGACACTGGTGTCGCACAGTATTTGTTGCTGACATTGGGTTGAGTCCATGGGGACCTGAGGTGTGTAGTTAACAGGGGAAATGGTATAGTGATCAAGCAACAAAAATGGCAATAAGTGAAATATTTCATCCAATGGAAGTTGGGCATTATCTGGACTTGGATGCGGAGGCATGGTGCTCATTGTGGTAGTCGAGAGAGAATGTGTCAACTGTATTACATAGTACAAAATACCACGGGGAACACACACCTTTTGCACTTCAAGTCGTCAGATTCACCTAAGCCCTCAGCTTCCATATCCCACTTGCGCCCGATGCCCAGAGCAAAGACAAATCGTGGAAGGCTAAAACACATTAGCTGTCCATGATGTGGAAAGAAGTTTTGTTCTGAGACTAGCGTTCTTCGACACATGAATCAACCGATGGGATGTTGCTATGGAACTATCTGGTCGCAGGATCATCAAGAAGATCATCCTGCCAGTGATGGTTCAGACTTCCAATGAAATGACGATGATGACTATTTCCCTTCATTTCCACCTTCAGACTTTGATAGCGCCAGCATCGACAATGAGCTGGGACACCACAGGATGGACCTAGACGACTTGAACGCTCAGACAAACTTCACGGAAGCTTATCTGGATTGTAGCAACTCGTATACTGGTGGAGCTACATTCATGGACCTGTTCTGGCAAGATGAACATGCAGAGGAATGGCAGGTGAATCTATATTTCCCCTTTGCCTCAGCCAAAGAATGGCAATTTTCATCCTGGTGCATGTGATCGGGCCTGAGCATGTCTGCCATCGACTCTTTGTTGTCACTCAGTATGGCAAGTCATCGATATTTCCACCTCGAACCGTGGCTGATTAACCTAAGATCACCTGGCTTTCACTTTCATTTCGAACTGCAAAAGAACTTTGAGGATGAATAGAGAGTCTTCCACCAGGACCTCCCTGGTTATGCAAACAAATGAAATGTGACACTCCCACCAAGCAGCCTGTCCAACTATTCTATTGCCCCATGCTCGACTGTGTGCAATCTCTCTTGAGCCATCCACTTCTTGCTCCCCACATATCCTTTGTCCCACGGAGAGTATGGACATCAGCTGCCTGCATTTGTTGCATATACAAGGACTGGTTGAGTGGGGAACACACATGGGACATTCAGGTCTCTTTCATTTTCTGAGAAGTATTGTCCGTCATACTCATGGAAGGTTCAATTCTAGGATGTGCTTCCAGAAGGTGTGACAGTGTTGGGCATCGTGCTTTCCTCGGACAAGACAAACATTTTGATAATGAGTGGAAATCACATGGCATATCCCCTCCTCATCAGCCTCGCCAATATCGATCCCATGATCCATTCCAAGATCTCACTTCACACGTATCTCCTTCTCACTCTCCTCCCCATCCCAAAGTTCATCCAGAAAGACACTTGCATCCGGAGCCTTCTACATGACTGACTCATCCACCAAGCATTAAACGAGGTGGTGGAACCACTGAAGATGGCTGTGCACATTGGTGTAATGATGGACAACCCCATCGGTAATCTATGATATTGTTATACTCCACTAGCTGCCTACATTGCGGATACCCCGGAGCTCTCTCTCATTGTGTGCATAAACCCAAAAGCATCCCCATTCATGACAGCTACATCAAACAATTTTGGTGACCCAATTCTACATCCTCCATGCATGGGATCTCATACCCTCACCACCATCCGCAATGCCTGCAAGAAGTGTTCCCCACAAGAATACAGGGCGTTTCTGAAGGTCACCAAGTCCTTCTTCTTGAATGGCATTGTGGAACCCTTTTGGGTGGACTGGCTGTTATCATGTCTGTTGTATTTTCTTCACACAGAGCCCCTGCACCACTTTCACCGATTCTTGTGGGATCACAATGTCAAATGGTGTGTTGAAGTTGTCACCCCTCTCAAGATCAATTTCAGGTTCTCCCTTCTCCAACCTACAGTTGGATATCATGGATTCGAGGATGGCATTTCTAAGTTAAAATAGGTCACTGGGCAAGACCATCGCTCCATCCAGTGCTACATCATAGGGGTTATTGCTGGTGCTGTCCCATGCTGATTTCTCACTGTGATCTGTTTGCTGCTCGATTTTTGCTATCTTGCGCAGGCACCTGTTTTCTCTGATGAATCTCTCAGAGAGTTGACGGATGCCCTCCAGTCATTCCATGACCACAAAGATTCTATCATATAGGCTGGTGTGTGTGATGCTTGGAAGATACCCAAGCTAGAACTGCTGCAAAGTGTGGTTTCAGGTATCTGATGCTCGGGACCTGTAATACAGTGGTCCACTGATGCGACCGAGCATGCTCATGTTCAAGAGATCAAAGTACCCACTCGGCTGAGCAACAATCAAAACTACTACAACCAAATTGCCCACTACTTGGATCGCTCAGACAAGTGTTTCCGTTTCGATGTTGGCACATATTTTGAATCTCGTCACAAACAGACACCTCTTCCCAATG
>JBBPLR010000212.1:0-29268 GCA_038089915.1 Sutorius australiensis | reverse complement strand
GTAATCCCCAGTTAAGTTCACTTGGAGTCTTCCCATAGAAGCTTCAGTTGGACATAAGCTAGTCCTTTCATCGCTACTCAAGTATTAGAGCAACCTATAGCGCTAGCGCTTCTCTGGTTGTTTCAGTTTGAACTAGTTCTGAACTAGTTCTCTAGTATTTGACAAGCTCTGAACCTGAACCTGAACCTAATGCTCTAGGCCCAAACCTGAACCTGAACTGAACCTGAACCTCAAGGTTCAGTTCAGAGGTTCAGGTTCAAACCTTAGGTTCAGAACTGAACTTTAGCAGCCCTACCCATCTGCTCAGAAACAGCGCCATTTGTCCAATGATACAACCAGCAGTGCTAGTATGCACATTTTTCATTCATTCCGTGTTCCATTACTGATGTAATTCATGTATTGTGTAGATGCTGAAGCCTAACCCTCTCAATCACTAGTATATTCTGTGTCATTTTAAATTGTGCATATGCAGATGTCACTGTCATGTTGTTGCTAAAATTCCACTCCTGTTTCCATTCCAAGTGGCTGATCAGCACAGAGTGTACTCTGTAGAAGCTGTGACTGCCTGTCACATGCTGTCCACCTGCTATGCTGTACTGATGGCATGCTGTGGCACACTGTTTGCTTGTAGCACTGTGCCACTTTGGGCCTGTGGCGAGTGTGATGCTGTAAGTCACTGTAATAATGCTGTAATGTGTGTCATGACTGTGGTAAAATCCATGGTTTGCTGATGTAGTACACGGATAGGATGTTCACCTAAGTTCCATGGCCGGTTAATGTAACAGGAACTTTGGGGCCAATGTCCCAGGGTTGACAAGGATTGGCTAAACCTCCGTTGGATTTGCAGATGAAGCTTGACAACACGTAGCAGCATGACAAGGCAGCAGGTTATCACTGTTAATGAGGCCGCACTTCGTAGACCTGGCTGTAATTGAGAGGTATGTTTTTAGGTGGACGATCCTGGGGTCCTTCCTGGACGGGCACAGTTTGGCACCTCCCCTCAACGTGGTTGGCGGATGAAATACGGCGGATCCTGTTTCACGGCCCGGTGGCACAACAAGGGGAGTGATAAGCATGCGTTGGCATTTGTTTTAACGACCAGTTTCGGTCTATATCAATCACGAACGTCGCTGCTCACCAATGGTGTCCATATGCATAGGTGATATATCTCCTAACGTGGGGTATCCATATTGCGCAAGTCGCCACTCACCATCCGGGCTAGTCCGATGTGGCAACCGGATACATACGCGAAGCGTCGGCTAACTATCGCGATACTTGACCCCCATTGTCTTTCCAATCTGTTTTGTAGATAGATCATCAAACGCGATAGATATTGGCCTCCAACATTTCGTTGCCTTTTTTTTCTAGTTGGATTTGGAGATGGGTGAATAGTACAAGGTCGTGTTGACCACGAACAGTGGTTTGTGGCGGTATCAGTGACTGGACGATGTCATCGAGATCAGGCTTCGATGTCAATAACGGCTCACCCGTCTTCGGGCTTTCAGGCAGGAGAAAGCATGTTCTTCATCGCCTTCACCCCTGCCATCCAAGCTATCAATCACAACATCACGCAGGTAAGCGAGTTCACCACGGTGCTCGACAAACGTAAGAGCACCAGCTTTGGGAGATGCCTGGTCGAGCTCGCAGGAACGCGGTATGTCGAAGGCTCTCCTTCAATTGACTCATAAGCCTGAGGGCGAACCATAGGCCCTAATGTCCATCTCGCGCGTCCGAGGTTCGCCCGAGGGCCTCGCGGGTGCCAATACAGCGTTCCAAGGCTACCTCGAGACCGCCGCGATCCGTCACCCCACCGCGTGCGTCTTGAAGCCTGGCACTTTTACGAAGTACTGCCAGTGGAAGGGAGCGGAGATGGGCACCGGACCGGGACACACAAGGCTCCCTGTTGCCATGGTCGATCCCGCCCGCCTCTGTTAAGTAGATACTGGGGCGAGTGATCGGAGAGTTCATGATGGAATCGGGTGTGGGATGTGTGGCCCACAGGATTTCAAAGGGTTGTTCATGACACAGTTTGTATATTATCGTCGACGTGCCGGGCTGCAGCCCACCGTATGTGAATCTTGAGATACGCGGTTGAAGAATAGGGAGGCCAGTGTGGTACGAGGGTACGCTTGGCCTCAAATACCCTGATGATAATAAGTGAATGGAATGCTAAAGCGATCTAGTCGAGGAGAGCTCCTTTCTCGAATGCATCGCTAGACAAACAGGAACTTGATAACACCCACCCGAGCTGCTATGTTGCCGTCTTTGCATGTCCATATTTGCGGACGGGATTGCTCTCAACCTTCCTCGGATCGGGAACCACTTGAATATCCGTCCTCAAGGCCCAAGGGATAGCACTGGTGTACTGGGAATGTATTCTTGTTTGACATGCAGACAACGCAAGCTTACCATCTGTGCAAGTGAGATTCGGACCGAAGTTGTCGACTTGCAAGGAATGGGGCACAAGAAAGAAAAGTGGGCGATTTCCAGGATATCGGCAGGTGATTTTATACCTATGGGACCTGAGATTGAACTTCTGTGAAAAGGCTCGGTCGAGTGAACAGACGAATATTGCAACGACAACTTTCGTATCCTCGGGGGTCACAGTACGACAAGTTATCATCTAATGAAGACAATACACTTGTCGTGAACCGGGTTGTGCGACAGAGACGTGACAGGAAGACAGAAGTTTTTGCTGATGTTGATTGCTTAGGTGGTCGTTGCAACGAAGTCACTTGGCTGAGATCAAGTGAGAATAAGCGCCAAAGGCACGAGGCACTGCAACTTTGCGTACCGACGTTTTGACACAGACGATTCCGCACCATTCTTGAGAATGTCGTCAACTTTGGATACCGGTGCGTAGCAGTCCCGAGGGTTGATCAAGCAAAGCTAACTATTCACTGACAAGACCGAGTGATGGAACTTGACACCTTTCAATCCAACTACGTTTGGGCAGTTGCTTTCCATCCCGATGGCGCGCATGTCCTCGGTGGGAGCAAGAATGGAATTCAAAAATGGCGACGTGCAGACGGTCAAGAAAAGAGTCAACAAGCCGGTGCAGTCACTGCAGTGTTGTACGCCATTTCAGTCTCAAGAGATCTCAAGTACATAGCCTGTGGAGAAGAGGAAGGGGCGACTGTGTGGAATGCGGAGATGCAAGAAAGGCTGGTGGAGGTGGAAGATCGAAACAGGGTGTGGGCAATGGACATCTCCTTCGATTCGACCAGGCTCGCCACCGGAAGTGCAATGCGGGGACCCGAAGGAATCATCTGCGCAGCGAACATTTGGAGCATCGCAAGCGGGAAAAAACTTATTGGTCCGCTCGAACACAACCATGATGTTACCGGAGTCAAGTTCTCGCCAGACGATACCAACCACAAGGTCGCCACTGCCTGCTGTGGAGGCGCGATACGAATCTTTGACAGTCACAATGGTGACCGACTCATCATCATCGAGAGCATCACTATAACCAACCGTGGCCCATCGTGTACGCCCCTCGCATGGTCAGGTCAGCAGTTAATTGCCGCGTGCAGTGATAACAGAATCAGGGCTTTCGATCCATCCACTGGATCTCAGCTGGCCGAATCGTTGATTCTCTACGACAGCAATGATGACGTCCCCTCTATCTCCCTTGCTGCCAACGGCAAATTTATCGCAGTTGTCACCAGAAGTTCCATAGCCTTTCTGGATGCATCAACACTAACTCGGATTGACTCCGCCATTGAAGGCAGTGCCAACATACAATCGATTGCTATTTCCTCCGACAACAGCCAGATCATATCCGGGCGACATGACGGGAAGATTGACATTCGCAATCTCAGCAAGGTCCTCCCTGATTCGTATGTAAGCACTCGTGTCTCCGTCAGTCTGGCATATCAGATAAGCATTATTTCGTCTTCCACGCCGCTAATTAACCGTGTAGGCATCTATTCGCAAAGAAATACAAGAGGAAGGATCTTCGGAGTCTAGCCCCAGCGAGCCCAAGGGACGCGATAGAAATACCGTTGATTCCCTTGATGTATCTCATCATTCCGATCCATTGCAACCGAATTCTCACAATTGCTAGGTTGAGGTATTGTCAAGAACACCGGCTGTACAGTTTGATTTCGGGGAGGTTGGTGACCATTCCAGTTTTTTTATATTACTTCCGTGCTGACGCTGACGCTGCTGCAGCCATCGTCCTCGACCTCCTCTGACTATCCCGAAGAAGGTGAGATACGCTCCTCCAATGTTGTCATATGGCACAGCATTGACTTCTACTCCAGAGGCGTATGCAGAACAAAGTGCCGGCGCGGCCCAGTCACGTCGTGTCCAGTCAATATTTAAAAAGTGGCTACAAGGAAAAAGTCACAAAGAACCCACTTCCGATGTATCTGATCGACGTTCCGAAAGGTCTCGCCAACCTGCCGATCGTCGGGCACCCTCCCATCCAGCAGCGAGGACAAACCAGAGGCCTTCAACGATGGCTGCAGGTCAACGCCAACGAGTGAGCAATCCTCGATAAACGAATGAATCCAACGTCTAACGTATCACCTCAGCGAGTGGTTGCGAAACCTGTCGTAAAACGAGAGGTGCGCTGTTCGTCCGGATTTACTTACAGGGATCCATCACACATTATAGCCCAAACCACGCACCAAGTCCAAGCGTCCAAAGAAAGATGCTTCCCTTAGCGGACGATCTGCTGCGGGTTCGAAAGCGACAGATTCAGTAAGTCTTTTGATTACCTTGTCCCTCCATGATTGCTTACGCCCAATCAGACACGGGAAGGAAATAATCAGTCTGAGCCCTCTGCAGCCAGAGTTGAGCTAACGGTGTGTGTGCTTTTTTCTTTTTCTTTTTCTTTTTCAGCTCACAGTCGACCAGCAACGACCAGAGACGGGTTATGCTACCCTTTCGGTCACATTTCCCATGTGGTTGTTGTGTTTTCGTTCATGTGCGCATGATGGGACGCGTTGAGGTACAAATATGTAGATATAAACTCGAATGTAGACTATATGCACAATCTTTGCCCTTGGCTTCGAGAGGGAGCCAAGAAGAGAAAGGGATCGTTTGATCAGGTTATGTATCTAAGGACAGTAATCTAGGTGCGCAGTACGAAGAAAGACGGAAAGGCAAGAATGCAAGCGGTAGCGCGCAGCGCTGATCGCCTCTGGGGTACCTAGGTCTCTCAGGTGAGGAGGACGCAGAACAACTCGGATAAGGATGACAACCCAGAGATGTTGCGAGAAGTGCGACGTATCACCTGAAAACTCTGCTCGGGAAAAGGCTGAGCTCGCCACATCCCAGACTTCGTGCACAAATGCCCGATAGATGAGGGGTGTTGCAATCCTAAAGAATGTAAGCTTCGGTGAAGAGGTATTTGGAAACCCGAAAATGTTGTTCAATACTGTGTCCAGCAGCAGCAGCGGGAGTATCTCTGTGGCATCGCTCATAAATTCGCTCTGCGAGATGGTATGATAGTTATGGCGTTCAGGAGGATGTTCTCCGCGACTGGGTCGCATGATACACTTCTGTGGGCATGGGGTGTAGGTGAGCGATTTCTTTGCATAGCAATGAAGCACGGGGTATTTATACCCATTAAACTGCCTCCTTCCTAGTTATCTCATACGTACGGGGCTCCAGGGATCCATGATCGAACCGGTATGGACTTGCCGCAGGAAGAGTGTGCTAGAATACAAAGGAAGAAAACGGAACGGGGTTATCTTTCTAGACCTTCTTGAAACGGACGAAAAAGACGACAAATACCAAATGTGCACAGTGGCATGCATCCCAATGGTGTGCCGCCAAGTACTTCTCGTTCTCTGTGTTTCAGCTTATTCTGGCCCTGGCCTTATTTTGCCATCTGTTCACTAGGTCTCTGCACCATTGGTATGCGTCGACGTTGCATGGCGCATTCAAGGGCTGAAATCAGAGAGAAGAGGATCGAATTAGTGGGCCTAGGCCGCAGTGGCCGGGAGACGTTGGAACGACCCAGCGCAAGCCTCCCAATGCCATGGCGTCTGATCTTCCCTACGCATCGCCTCAAAATGTTTCCAAACGCTGTAATGACATTCAAGTCATCGCGCGGCTTTGCCATCGCGAGAGCAGACAGATGCATCGCCGAGTGTTGTTTCATTGGATGGGCTGTATACAGAAAAACGAACGAGCAGTTCTGTAACCAATTTAAGCACGACGCGTTTTAACGTGCACCACACGTTCGTTTTCCAAAATATCGGCACTTTCTACCTAACTTGAAATTGATCCATAGCATATAGTAAGGCTTCGTGTTTCTGCTTGACCATGGGCTAGGACTTCAAATTTAATCATTTGTCGATACTTTAACAATTATTTTTCAGTTTTTACCCATACAATATCTCACATTCCAGCACGACCGAGCACGCTTGCTTTGTATATCAAGTCCTCGCACACGTATTTTCGGCTGCAGGAACTTAAGTCTTCTTCCTCCCAAATGTTGATTTATATTGTAAACATTTATATTTTACATCTTGCATGACATTCTCACTTGACTTGAATTCTGCAAAACGTGCCGTGTAAGGATTATTGACTATCTTACGAGGTAGCACATTCAGACCTGGCAAACTAAGGCGAAGCATCATCCTCATGTACGGAAGAACTATTCGCTGGCGATGCGAGCCTTATAATGAAGTTCCTCCTATCCTCGTCATGCATGAACGTATTGTAACGACAGACAACACGACTCCACTGCAGGCTCCCGACCATCACGTCCGTCATTCCGTCCGCATACGAGGCGAGGTATTGGTCCATTTCTGGTCCAAATGACGGTAGTTTCCGCTTACACTCTTCGAAACGTTCCAGAGCCATGATGAATAGCTTCTCTGCATGATCGAGTCGTCCCTGGAAATCGAGGCAGCAGGTCTCGGGGTCTTTTTCCATAACTGTCAGGATATTGTGGAATGCACGATCGAAGTTGTATTCCTTCTTGAAAGAGTAAATGTCCTACAAACCATGGACCACCACTTAGCGAAGCAAACAGAGCTGGAAGTATCTCTTACATTTACAACAATTAACACATCTGTTGCGGCGTTGTGCATCTCTTGAACCACCGGATCGTCCAAGACATCGTCGGGGATGTAGAGGGCGCGAGTAACCCGGACAAATATGAAGTACACACTAGTTCCGACCGACATCCGGCGCCGAATGAGATATGACTTAATGTCGAAGGCCTTCTCCTGATCCAGGTGTGATTTCTGGTCATACGCTTCCTGTACCATTGCCATCATCATCTTCTCGTTTCCAGAAACGAACTGGGACCAGTGAAAGGAACCGATGGCCGCTTTGATGCTGGTCATCAATTCGCTATATTGGAAATAGTTTATCATATCCAAACCCAGAGCGAGGAGCTCCACAAACCTACGCATCATCTCAATGACGGAATGCTGAGTATGTTTGACTTCACCCCCGTCCCGGAGAGTCTCTACCCACGACTGCAGAAGAGCCGGAAGCATTTCGCTCGGACTACGCTCACTACGCAGATATCCTAAGCGCATGCGACACAAACGCCAGAAAAATACTTACAGTACATCGTCTATCAAGAAGCTGGCTGCAGTGTAATCAATGATTCCCTTCAACTGCAGAGAGGAAGCGAGTGGGAATGTGAAGGAAATGCCCAAAGGGGATTGACATTTGAGTATTTCCTGGTAGTAAGATTAGAGATGAGGCTTCGATAGCCAAAACAGAACATCCATACTCCTGCGGTGGATTGGTCGAACTTCTTCTCAACCCATTCATTGAACACAGCATCAGCCCCCTCAAAGCGCAAGTTGATCTCATCGCCTGGCTTCTTTGGGAGCCGGGCAAGGAGGTTAGGAAGGCGATACACTTCTGTAGGCATGGGGTGTTTATGGTCAATATCTTTGCATGTCGGTGAAGCACGGAGTATTTGTACCCATGAAATTCCTTCCCGGTTATTCCGTACGTACAGCGCTCTACGGATCTGTGGTCGAAGCGATATGGACTTGCCGCAGGAAGAGTGTGCTAGAATACAAAGGAAGAAAACGGAACAAAGTTATCATTCAAGACCTTCTTGAAACGGACGAAGAAGACGGCAAATACCAAATGCACACAGTGGCATGCACCCCGATGGTGTGCCGCCAAGTACTTCTCGTTCTCAGTGTTTCAGCTTATTCTGGCCCTGGCCTTATTTTGCCATCTGGTCACTAGGTCTCTGCACCATTGGTATGCGAGCTGGTTGTGACAACTCCGAGGGGGTGCACCCTAACCTCGTTCCACCCGCGTGCGTCGATCAACATTCGCGCGCATGCTACATGTTTCATCATGATAGCGCGAGGTAACAGTCAGTGGCCCAATCCCCTTCCTTGTTCGGCTGACCGTACAACATTCCAGTATACTCGGGATTGCTGCCAGTGCTGTTTTCCATCCGTCGTGAGGCAGGTTCTTGCATGTCCTGCATCAAGCATAACACTATAATCGCCTTCAGGTTGTGTGAGAAGATTGAATGCCGCATGGCTTGGGTACAAGTATTCTTCGCCCCGTGGGGTGATGTGAATGGACCTATGTATTGGTTAAAACCCGGTGACAAGCTTATATGGAGGTTGTTAGAACGATGTATATGTGAGTTGAGCACTCAGTTCGTCAATAGCTCTCATGCCTCGCTGCGTATCATTGCGCCTGATCACGAGACGCCTGGCACGCGACGTCAAAGACGGGACTGCAGCCCAAACATGCGCTGTGCGGGTGAGTGTGTGTGCGGCGGACGGACGACAGCAGTGCTGTACATACGTGACAGATTGCCTCAAACTTGAACTCCGACAGCGCAGCACCAGCCCAACCAAGCATCCTAATAGTAACAAGCTGCACAACTTTCTCAGTTGTGCACACACTGCACAGGCTCTTATATTGTAAACATTTATATTTTACATCTTGGACGACATTCTCACCTGACTTGAATTCTGCAAAACGTGTCGTGTAAGAATTATCAATTATCGTGCGAGGTAGCACATTCAGACCTGGCAAACTAAGGCGAAGCATCATCCTCATGTGCGGAGGAACCATTCTCTGGCGGTGCGAGCCTTATAATGAAGTTCCTCCTATCCTCGTCATGCATGAACTTATTGTAACGACAGACAACATGACTCCACTGCAGGTTCCCTACCATCCCGTCTATCATCCCGTCCGCATACGAGGCGAGGTATTGATCCATTTCTGGTCCAAATGACGGTAGTTTCCGCCTACACTCTTCGAAACGTTCCAGAGCCGCGATGAATAGCTTCTCTGCATGATCGAGTCGTTCCTGGAAATCGAGACAACAGGTCTCGGGGTCTTTTTCCATAACTGTCAGGATATTGTAGAATGCACGATCGAAGTTGTATTCCTTCTTGAAAGAGTAAATGTCCTACAAACCATGGACCACCGCTTAGCGAGACGAACAGAGCTGGAAGTATCTCTTACATTTACAATAATTAACACATCTGTTGCGGCGTCGTGCATCTCTTGAACCACCGGATCGTCCAAGACATCGTCGGGGATGTAGAGGGCACGAGTAACCCGGATAAATAAGGAGCCCACACTAGATCCGACCGACATCCGGCGCTGAATGAGATATGACTTAATGTCGAGGGTCTTCTCCTGATCCAGATGTGGTTTCCGATCATACACTTCCTGTACCATTCCCTTCAGCATCTTCTCGCTTCCAGAAACGAACTGGGACCAGTGAAAGGAACCGATGGCCGCTTTGATGCTGGTCATCAATTCGCTATATTAGACATAGTTTATCATAGCCAAACCCAAAGCGAGGAGCTCCACAAACCTACGCATCATCTCAATGACGGGATGCTGAGAATGTTTGACTTCACCCCCGTCCCGGAGAGTCTCTACCCACGACTGCAGAAGAGCCGGAAGCGTTTCGCTCGGACTACGCTCACTACGCAGATATCCTAAGCGCATGCGACATAAACACTACAAGGATACTTACATTACATCGTCTATCAAGAAGCTGGCTGCAGTGTATTCAATGATTCCCTTCAACTGCAGAGAGGAAGCGAGTGGGAATGAGATGGCAACGCTCAAAGGGGACTGAGATTCGAGTATTTCCTGGTAGTAAGATTAGAGACGAGGCTTCAATAGACAAAACAGAACATCCATACTCCTGCGGTGGATTGGTCGAACTTCTTCTCAACCCATTCATTGAACACAGCATCAGCCTCCTCGAAGTGCAAGTTAATTTCACCGCCTGGCTTCTTCGGGAGCCGGGAAAGGAGGTTAGGAAGGCGATACACTTCTGTGGGCATGAGGTGTTTGTGGGCGATATTTTTGCATGTCGGTGAAGTACGGAGTATTTGTACCCATGAAATTCCTTCCCGGTTATTCCGTGCGTACAGCGCTCTACGGATCTGTGGTCAAACCGATATGGACTTGCTGCAGGAAGTGTGCTAGAATACAAAGGAAGAAAACGGAACAAAGTTACCATTCTAGACCTTCTTGAAACAGACGAAGAAGACGGCAAATACCAAATGCACACAGTGGCGTGCACCCCGATGGTGTGCCGCCAAGTACTTCTCGTTCTCAGTGTTTCAGCTTATTCTGGCCCTGGCCTTATTTTGCCATCTGGTCACTAGGTCTCTGCACCATTGGTATGCGAGCTGGTTGTGACACCTCCGAGGGGGTACGCCCTAACCTTGTTCCACCCGCGTGCGTCGATCGACCTTCGCGCGCATGCTACATGTTTCATCATGATAGCGCGAGGTAACAGTCAGTAGCCCAATCCCCTTCCTTGTTCGGCTGACAGCACAACGCTTCCAGTATACTCGGGATTTTTCGCTGGTGCCATTCTGTCGTGCCGGTCCACAGGAGCCCGTGTTAGCACTGTACCAAACTGAGCGGGTCGAATCGGAAGTCATTTTGATACAACACCAAGACCTATCATTTACACTGAATTGAAAAGGGTATAACGATAACATAGGGACCTACATCGATGAACCCTTAAGAGAACCCTAGTTGCGCATGTTTCCAGCCAAGCACGACCTAGCAGCCCTATATGCCTCAGTCACCCATGAATATCTATTGATACAGTGTAATTGGACACACCGTTGCTACTGCTCCATGCCACTTGGGCATCCCCCTTTCCTCCACGCAATAGCAGCTCGCTCGCTGGGAGGCCACGACCCCGAATCTACAATGCTCGCCGACGAAGAAAAGTTGTTAAATAATACAATACTTGTTAACACTACTGTCAGTGCTGTCTTCCATCCATCACGAGGCAGGTTCTTGCATGTCCAGCATCAAGCGTAACACTATAATCACCTTCAGGTTGTGCGAGAAGATTGAATGCCGCATAGCTATGGTACAAGTATTCTTCGCCCCGTGGGGTGATGTGAATGGACCTATGTATTGGTTAAAACCCGATGACAAGCTTACATGGAGATTGTTAGAACGGTGTATACGTGAATTTGCCTCAGTTCGTCAATGGCTCTCATGCCTTGCTGCATATTATTGCGCCTGATCACGAGACGCCTGGCATGCGACGTCAAAGACGGGACCGCAGCCCGAACATGCGCTGTGTGGGTGTGGGTGAGAATGTGTGCAGCAGAGGGACGACAGCACAAACTGGGAGACAGCATACGAGCGTGGCTGGATTCAGTCACCTAGTGTTCTTTCCCGTCCATTGACACGCAAACATGCAGAAAGAGTCTCGGGAATGCAAATGAAGGGATGTTTCAAACATACGACGGATAGTTCTGTTGATGAGCATAGTTAGTTCGTACCTAAGCATATCCGAATTTATGCCAATGGGTGAGACAATGTCTTGGAAGCGTCCCGTCAGGAACTTACACCCTCACAGAATCTGACGTGGGGCGGACCTAAGGATTCAGCACGATATCTACTAGAGTGGCATGATTTACATTACTGAGTTGCCTCATGTGAGCCTGAGCAAAAGTAGAGCAACCACACGGGAAATGTGACCGAAAGCTACCGTGCCGTACCATGTCGTTCCTGATTAACTGTAAACAGGAGCGTGAGCTAAAGTAATGGAATACACACCGTTAAACAGACCCCCGCTACCGGGGGGTCGTTTCCCTCTTGTGTCTGAATAGGTGTGAGCGATCGTGAGGAGACAGCACAATCAGGAGTCTTACTGAATCTGCTGGCTTTGGATCCACAGCAGGCTGCCCACTGCGGGGAGCATTCTTGTTTGGATGCTTGGTCTTGCGACGCGAATTTGGCTGTCATGTGTGATGAGTCCCTGCATGCAAATTCGAGAAGCGACAAACCTCTTTCTTTACGACAGGTTTTGCAACCGTTCGCTAAGACAACATGTTGGCCACAGGGGGCTCATTCATCTATCAAGGATCACTTACTTGTTGGCGTTGACCTGCCGCCATAGTTGAAAGAACCTTGTTTGACCTCTCTTGCAAAGGGGAGGGAGGCCGACGGTCAGTGGGTTGGCGGGACTTTCCAGAATGCTAGCCAGACACGGGGTCTTTTCGGCTCGTTCTCCATAGCCACTTTGTAAATATTGAATGTCCTTGCGATGACCCGAGGGTGTTGCAATTTTGTATCTCATCCTCAAAGTGGGGATGGTCAGAGGAGGCCGGGGACAGCGGCTTCGGCAGCGTCAATACAGAAGCAATCAAGGATGTAGGGATTACTAACCTCACCGAAGTCGAACTGTGGAGCGGGCATGCTCGACGGTACCTCAGCCTATACTCTTGTGAAAAAAAAAATTGAGGGGAAAACGAAGCAACTCATACATCAGGGCCTTCGTTGTGTCCTTTGGGTTTGGGTGGCCTGGGTTTCGTAGGATCCTATTGTGTGTGTGCAGCAGAGTCAGCATGGCGTCTTCGTTAACGGAACACAAAGCTGTACCGGTTGTGGCTTGGATGATGATGATCCACTGTCGCGACTGCTTGTGGTCAAAGGTTGCTCGTCTTCGTTGGTCAAGCTGGGAGCCGATGCCTACGTAGTTTGTCAGTGTGGGAGACAGGTTAACCATCATCCGACTTGTCGGGACCATGAGAGCGAAAATACCTACATTGAATGGGCCATACTCGTCTGGGAGAATCCCGCCGAGACTACGAATGACAATGTTGCCATTATCTCGTCCAGTCACAACATGGCTGTTGTCTTGTGAGACAGCAATCGACTGAATGTTTGCATTATCCTCAATGACGGAACCGATCTGAGTTAGCGTTGATGTGTCCATGAAAAAGATTGAGCGTCGTGCTACTGCAGCGATGAATTTGCCGCTGGTGGCCAAGGCATAAATGACTCAGCGACCTGATCTCCAGTCCCAGTGAGAAAGTGTAATATGGCAAACTAGGTGTAGCTACTCGATGCTATGTACGAAATGGGGAACTAGGCCAAACTAGCGCCAACATAGGGCTTCGTCCGCTACCTTGTCCGACATAGCTGCTCATAGTAGTCATGCCCACAATCCACTGACAAGTTGATCTCCATCTGATCTTATCAATCCATCCTTTCATGCATCCACACAGACACCCATGTTGGAACCAACAGTATACCAGTGCATTTGTCATCAGTATTGCAAAGGTGTTTGGAAGCCCTTGAACACACTGAAGACTTGGCGGCGTCATCTTCGTGAAGCATCAAGTGAAGACGAGAAGAATGCGATACGTCTTGCAGGATGCTCGGAGCAATTTCGTGCCTTTATCCAAGGCGTCAACACTACTCGGGGACAGAATCAGTCAGAGGAACAGGAAAATGGGTCCCCTGGTATAGGTTCAAGACAGCCAGCTCCCGACAGTGTCGACGAGTCCCATAGGAGGACATCTAGGCGTCTTTCACCTCCACTGGACTTGGTAGGGGTATTTTTGTGTCGATGTATGCGACTTTCATTTCTAACGAATCCCTAGGGCAGCCACGGGCAATAACGACAACGGGGATGGTGATGAAAATGGCATCAAGGATGATGGTCACCCACTAGATTATCAGTGGATCGTGAACTCCCCGCAATGAAAGATGCCAAGGAGACTACGCCAACGGAATCCAGTACAATGGCTGTAAACCCTGTAATGCCATGTGAGGACCGACTTGCACACCTAGCGGGATCCAGCAATGACATAGAAAATGGCCTTGAAGAGACCCCGGTGCTTGGACACTGTACACCTGGTGTTATCGACACCAACAGTACTTTGTGTTAGTTTTTTTTGGTCAGTACAATCTATCTGACACTTCCTACAGGTACGGGACTGTCCGAAACAGCCATGGGAGGAGCACAGACCACAACGGCAAAGAAGGGACCCAACTGGCGGCCGTCATCAGGAAAAACTGCACGGTAGCTATCCACTCCATTGTCTATGCCTAGCCACTCATGCCGACACTCTTCTAATCACAGAAACCTCTGCGCGCACCGTTGGCTCAAGCAGATGAAGCCCGATGGAACAAAGGAAGAATTCGACGCTTACTACAACATGTTGTCTGCAGAACTGAAGGCGGTACATCTACGTCAGCACTTAGTTGACCTATTTACTGCTAACAGAGTTTCTGGCAGAGGTATAAGGACGAGGCGGGCAAGCTGGTATAGTACAGAATGGTACTCCTACTCGCAAGTCTGACACGAATTTCCAATTTTCCACAGGTTTTGGACGGTATTTGGACAAACGGGACTGCCGAGGTCATTGCGAAAATCGCCACTCTACCAATGCATGCGGGCCAGTAAGTTTTATTAGTATTTGGCGGGTTTACAGAACATCGAGGGATGGTATGGCAGCATGGCGGGGTGGCGTGGCGTGGCGGGGTGGCGTGGCATGGCGGGGTGGCGTGGCATGGCGGGGTGGCAGTGCGGTGCGGTGCAGTGCAGCGCTCTAGGATTCCCATAGATCGGCATACCTCGACGAACCTATTGTCTCATAGCTAGGGCTAGAATGGCATATCATGTATACAATCATTTCAAGCTGGGCAGAATGATATGAGAACATATGAATCCTATTAGCATACCCTCAGATATTTGTACATACAGTGACATACAATTAAAATCTATGATAGTGCCCATTTCGTATGTGTGTACACGAAAAACTATGGACTACGTTGGCATAGCCCTGCCTGCTTTTCCATATTACACTTTCTCACTGGGGTTGACCATCCAAACTAGTTCAACACCCCTCACATCCATCGCTCGGTCGATCCACCGCTCTTCCCAAGCAAAGAACTCAATAAATTTGATGGCACTGATGTGTTCATTTAGAACTCCCATACGCTTGTCACGCGATACAGAAACTTTTTGGATGTGGATGCTGCGCTTCATTACATAGCTGTTCGGCGGCCATCCAATAAGCAAGACAATAAACCCTGCAAAGGTAGAAATGCCAAGAAGGCTATACACAGGTGAACCCATGATCTACATGATATGGAAGAAGACCTACTTGTACAAGAACGCCGAGGCAATGATGATTTCAAAAGGACCTGGACCATGGTTATTACCCCAGTGCACCCAAACGCGTGCCTCATCGGACATACCTCCGCAAATGAAATACATTCCTGAGACCATCATGGCAATCCTATTCGCATCAACTGCTATCAAGTTGACGGTCTTGCCGACATCGGCACCAGTTTGGGGTCGTCCCCAAACACGCTCTCAGACAGTGCGACACTTGCCTTTTTGTCTGTCCTTGTCGATGATGCTCGAATAGTCCTTATGCTTGAGCACCTTGTCGTAGATAGCGGCTATACCAAAGATGTTAATCATCTGCTTCGGCCTGTGACCAAAGTGATTATATGCACACATCGATAAGATAAACGGACATACTTTGAGTATCGTGCAAGGGCACACCAAGAATCCGTATATGTATGCCTGTGCATGCTATCCCTTGGTCGCATCGAGCTCGAGAGAATCGAGAATGTCCCTAGAGGAAGGAATCAGTCGAGACGAGTTTTGCGCAAAGGTCACTTGAGGAAAAATGGAGGGGCATAGTTGAACAGGATTCTGACAAGCATCAGACAGAATTCGACGCTAGAAAGCACAGCGTCAGAACGGGCAGGCACAACGGAGATGCTTACATGAGATTCAACGAGTCTGCCCAGAACAACCGACGGAGAGGGGTTCCCCCCTCTGAGGTACATTTAGAGACGTGCTCGTGTAACAAAGACACAAACTCACTTAATAGTAGAGAAATTGTTTAAAACAAGCCTGGACCACGACGCTGGGCCGAGACCCGGGCGTCTTCTTCGTTTATGGTCGTAGCCGTAGCCATGCCGTGCCTGAAAGCGGGTGAACTTAGCTAAAGGTGATCCACTGGATTATGGCAGCACAATCTTCTGGGGAGTATTTGACGGACTAGACGCGTATAGGCGGGTGGACAGTACGTGAGAAGCGACCAAGAAACTCACTACGTCATGCTTATTGATGCGAGCTGCGAGCACTTGGGAGTTTCATGGGCATCGTAGCCCGAGGACAACGGCGAGCTAGTTGAATATCAACCCTGGCCCTACGCGAGGTTCCAGAGGGACGTCAAAGGTGTTGTGATCGTAGATGGTACCACCGATGAGAACGACGCCAAAGACGAGATGGGCAAGATACGGTGAGAAGAGATCCCGGTGCGCAGTCGCTAAAAAAAGGGTTTAGACACACCTTAGACTCAAGTCAAGCTGATCAATATGGCGCATACGCCTGCCTTGAGTAATGAGGATGACAGGATAATGACAGGCCGGGAAACGGGCAACGTAGTAGTCAAGGTCGACTGAGATCGACCGGAGTATGACATAGTTGTACGGGCTTTCTGTCGGGATATGCAACCCACTGGCTGGTCCACGCTGATGCCTTTCTCTCTCAGGTCGTTTTTAGCATCACTGATTTCCTACGGTCGACGTCAAGGCATGGGTTCAGCCCGAGATGAATGGGGAGAGGTCTCACCTTGAGTAATTCTTGGTGTGCCTCTGGGCAATCTCGAAACGTAAATATCCCCCAGATGCGAGAGAATGTGCCCCAAACGATACGAGAAACCACCACGGGATAACTAATCGGTCGAAATTCTGAACGCAGTTTGAGGGTCACGAAGAGGCAAGAGAGAGCGACACGGTATTTGTCGTTGTTTATTTGTACATCGGTTCTCATTGAACCTCTTATCCTCTATTCCGTAGTAGTTTCTCCTTCACTGTTGGTACTACTCTAAAGGTAACTAGTATAGATCTCGACTCGACGACGAAAATCGCCAAACGCAGTTCAAGCCTACTCGGATCTCCCCGCCATTCAAGTTCTCGAACAGAAGCTATTCTAGGCGCAAAACTTGTCTGATTACTAAAGACTCGTCACTCAAAATCTCGACATCTTCAGCCTCACCGAGATCATAAACGAGCCTGGTCCATCGACCAGTGAGGCCCTTCGGGGTTATGATACACATTACCTTCGCAGCTACGGATACAACGGTATGTGTCATTTCTTCATTGAAGGGCTTTCGAGACTTGGTGACTGACGGCTGCTTTATAACCCAGATATGCACGCCATGATGATCCTAGATAAAGCCCTATGCTTCGTTTATCCTCACAAACCCCATCTTGTTCTGCGACGCTGCCATGCTCGATGTCAGATGTGAGTCTGGTATCCTCTGTTTGCGGCGAAATTCGGCGCAAAACATCTCTACGCTATCGAGGCGAGCGGCATCGTTAAAAAGACCGAAAACATCGTTTAAGCAATGGTCTGGAAAACGTCATTACGTACGTTTCTTGCTTCGAGCTCATGTCGTCATGGTCCTCATCCCCGCAGTTAACCTCAACGTGATACGCGGCAAAGTGGAGGAAATCAGTCTCGACAGCATCAGCTACTCAACGTTCGATTTGGCCCTGCATGCATGCGTCAGATCTCTCCGTCCGAATGGCGGCGTCACGGAACCCAGTCAATGCAGTATTATGCAGGCGCTTTGCGAGGGAAACGAGATCATCTTGATTCCCCGTCTTCGTGCGATTGAACATGGTCAGGCTTCAACCCGGGACATGGAAAGGCTCACAAAGGAGGCCGGCAGGAAATGGGTCATCGAGTGATGGCCTTTCTCAGACTTAAAGATTTTCTGTTTGTTATCCACGACCTGGATATTCCTATTTATTCGACCTCTAGCATTCGAATAATCTAATCATGTCCTCTACCATCCTTGAGAAAAACATGTTGATGAACGAAGAGCTCATCCAGGTGACCTCCGGGCTCACCTCCATCGCGTTGAAGCCCAACTGAAGGATCCGCATGACAAGGTGAGCCCCAAACGTTGAGTTCGACCGGGAAGTCGACGAACAGACTGTAACATGTAGTGCACTCTGTACGGAAACAAGCAGGGAGAATGCGTGATGGGCCAGAGGCAAATGCAAAAGGAAAAGCACAGACACGATGGACAGAGCAACCCGAGCGGTGATCAGGACGCAGGAGCAGACGATAACGCTGACAACATCAGCCAAGGTGCGTGGACGCGACTACACGAATCAATCATGTAGAAGTGACGTTCCCGAGAACGCCCGTGCTGTGCTTCCTGCGCATACGAGTGAGTGTGACACACGTATGGTGTCTCGAAGGCATACCTTTGTCTCTCACGGACGGACAATACTTGCAGAGACGTTGCGAGAGAATCCTTTTGAGCCCGAGATGTATAGTGTGTTGATTGTGGTGCGTACAACACACTTGCCTGAACCAAGACCCACGAGGGAGACACGACGCATCACTCGGCACTGAGGTCTGAGCAAGAATAAGCGGCAAAGATGTGAGGTACACTGCACCATGACCGTGAGGAGACCGACTCACCTGATTCCCGAACATTTTGACCAGCGACCGCACCATGCACAACAATTACATCGGCGAGCACCGGTAGGCGACAGGTCTGAGAGGTGGTGAAGCGCTGTCGATGATTGATACCAAACGATCATCCTGGGCGCTGGTCGTGTTCACGCTGTATGGGCAGTGATGTTCAGCACAAATGAAAGCACGTTTTCGGCAGGAGAAGAAATGGGATTAAACGATGGCAACTCACGGATGGCCCGAAAGAGGCCGGAAAACAACTGGGCATGAACATGCAAGACATTTCCGTGTCAAACTTAATAGCAATTGGATGGTATGCAAGGGGAACAGGAGAGGACTAACCAGATCACCTGACTATTTCCGAATGACGGTGTTGGGCATCGTCGTGATCCGTCCCACCATCTTCACAGACCGATAACATGCTTTCGACAACGAAAGACTCTGTGAACAACGACTAGAAAAACATCCCTGGCTTTTGCAATTGCGATCTCGCGGCACCCATCTCTCGGATCTCCACTTCCGAAGCCATCACGAGCACCACGGAATACGCCTCCAGGAACAGATCGACCGTCTCAGATCCCACATTGCCAGTACAAGCTCACTCCAGCACCCATTAGAAAGGCTGGTGAGAAAGGTGGGTGGTGAAAGAGACAAGTAACGTCTGGGAAGCATGTCGTTATCGGACGGTGGCGACAGTGAGGACTTGAACTGTTCGAACATATCGTTAAAGGGAGGACTGATGATTCGGTAGTACAAGGCTTATGTGCAGTGAACGGGGTGGTCACTATAGCGCGGGGGCCCTTGGTAGGATACAAATCATGGTTGCCGCTTTGTGAGTACTGTAACACACCCTTCGTACCGTGGGTCTCATTTGTCCTTTATGCGGCGTAGCGGAATCTAGGCTGTGCGATACATGATGGGCCTTCAGAGAATGTGTGCCTTCAAATGGCCATGCAGGCGTTCGAGCGAATGTGACCCGACCGGACACGATAGCCTCCATAGTCATAGTATTTCTTGTTATTACTGGCCAAGGGTATCAGGGTTTAGAGGTCGGGGACTGATATTGACATGTACTTCGTTCGCAGAGACCCAGCCGCCCACGTTCTTCATCATTCTCGATATGCCAGAAATCATTAGACACAGCACTTTGGTTGCTGTCTGTATCCCATTTTAAATTGACGACGACATGTCAATATTGACGTATGGTTTTTCGTTGACGGGACCCTTGTGCGGGGTCCTAGATCCAGGACCTTAGTGCTCGGTACAAGCAGGTACCATACCTGATATACACTACATTTTACCTCTGTGTTTGAGTGGATGGTATGCCTTGCTGCACTCTGGGTACTGCGAGTGACCAAGCCCTGTCCGTCTGATTGTCCGGGACGATATCATCCCGTTTTGCTTCCAGGCCTGCCCTAGAGCAAGAGGCTGTTCGCACCATATATAATAATGTATGATATGTTTCCTTCGAGTTGCTAGTGTGTTCTCGGGAGATTCCCTGTGGTCGATCATAAGGACCCAGTTGTTCCGTCAGCCCTGGACGCTGTGTGCTGAAGAATTCCAAGCAGGACGATCGCGACATGCTTTTGGAACATGTCTGTGTTTTCGCTTAAGGGCCGACATCCAATCATGTGACTCACGGCACGTGCGCCCTTCCTTCGCTGGCATTCGTAATCCCACGGTACCCATCTCTGTTCGGATCCACCATCACTCGACTGATCAGTCGCATCAGTCGCATCTCCTAGCTCTT
Organism: Sutorius australiensis; assembly: GCA_038089915.1. Taxonomy (NCBI): domain Eukaryota; kingdom Fungi; phylum Basidiomycota; class Agaricomycetes; order Boletales; family Boletaceae; genus Sutorius; species Sutorius australiensis. Next base: position 8,809 of record JBBPLR010000212.1, on the reverse strand, counting down.
TCGGTCACTCACACAATGAAGCGCACCTCCAAGAAGCTATTTCGACGCCTCAGATCATCCATCGCCTGCGGGGGCTCATCTCCGGTCCCCAACCAGCATCCCAATGTATCGGATGCGCAATCTATTGTAGTCCCAAGTGATTCGAATATCTCGGCACAATCCCACGATACCCATCCGGTCACTCTCAGTGTATACTCGGGTCCAGCCGAGGAACAGGTCGCAATTCCTCTCTCGCCGGAATTTGTCGTTGAGGACTCGAGTGCTCCAGCCGAAGAAACGAGGGCTTCGAATGTTGCCGACTCCATGCAGCACGTTGACCCGGACCTCATGAAAAAGTTTGGGCGATTTAGAATTTTGATCATTGGACGGGCAAATGCTGGCAAGACTACCATTCTTCGGAGACTTTGCAACTCGACAGATCATCCAGAGATCTATGACGGCGAAGGGAACAAGGTTTGTTTGGCCATACTAGGGTATGTTGGATACTAATGGTTCTTTCATGTGGCAAGGTTGACTTCCTGCTCCAAGGGACCCGGGAGGTAAGTCCATGGCTTCTGTAAACTTTGTTAGAAATGTTTATGTTCTATTCTGCCACTTTAAAGTGTGGTGTCCACGATATCAACCATGAAATGGTCTTCGAGAGCAATACAAGATTTGTCTTTCATGACTCTGCTGGTTTTGAGGCAGGACATGAGGATGAGTTTGAGGACATGAAGGACTTTATTACTGGGTGTGCTAGCACAAATATCTTGAAGAAGCAGATCCATGCCATATGGTGAGGAATCAGATTTTGCCAGCTTCTGATAACTTGAACATGAGTAGGTACTGCATTTCAATGGATCAGAGTTGCTGTGCCATTAGTGTGGCTGAAGAAAGGTTTTTTAATGAATGTGACACTGGAAAAGGTGATGAAATTTCTATTTAATGCATTTTGGGCTGATTCACATTGAATGCTAGTGCCAGTTGTTATGCTGTTTACCAAGTGGGATGCCATAGTGACAGAGGCATTTCACCCAGATGATCTTGAATTGTCACCAGAGGAACAGAATGTAAGGCAGAGACAATATGCTGAGGATATATCCCAGCAGAAAAATATATGGAATGATTTGCAAAAATTGAAATTTCCTCCAAAGGCATATGTCAAGCTAGAAGGTGGGTATATATTGAATACATCTACTTCATAGATGTTGACTGTATCATTCAGGCATGGACAAATCTGATGCAGGATGCAACATCTTGCTAGAGAAGACAACAATGGTGCTAGATGAAGGATTGCAGATATTGTTGGTCACTGCCCAAGAGAAGAACATCATGCTATGCATGGAATTTGCAGTCAGAAAGTAAGTGGATTAGTTGTAAAACCCAAGACATATACATATATTGATGATATAAAGTGCACTGGTGAAATATATCAATTTCAGGATGACAAGCAATAAGGAACATGATTTGGCTAGTGCATTGGCAAGCTGGTTTCCACACACTGAGGTAGGATATTTTAACCCTGTTTCTCTAATCCCTTAAGGTTAGGCTGGGTTAGTTTAACAAATAAATGAGTATAATGACCGCATCACTATATAAAAACAATGCGGTGTACAATGACGATGTCTAACGTAGAGAATAAGCTATAACAAGACACAGATATCCAACTGTGATGATACAACAGAGGATAATCCACCGCACTTGGACATTGCGTCTAAATGCGGTGACAATATATTTACCGCATTTTGACACACATGTCCTAATGCGGTGATATAATAGAGGATAGTGTACCACATTCCAACAGGTATGTCCAAGTGCGGTGATATAATAGAGGATAATCCACAGCATTTCAACAGGTATGTCCAAGTGCGGTGATATGACGGAGGATAATCCACCATATTTGGATACATCTGTCGAGATGCGGGCAAAGATATAACCACCACATTTGGATATTGTATTCAAATGAGGCAAGAATATAAAAGAGGGGGTGAACAAGAGGCAACAACTCTCGATCAAACCATCACAACCATATAAAACTGTCAAAGATGTCAGCGATGGAACGTATTCAGGACCAACAGGATAGAATAAAGATGATTCTATCACTGCAGAGAAGTATGTTTATGTTACTACATGGAAATGGACATACTGAAGAGATGTGATATAGAACATGGTGAGGAAGAGAGGAAAGATGAAGACATGGATGTAGATAGCGATTCAGGAGATATTGAAGAAGAGAAATATGATAAAGAAAAAGAGAGGGAGAAGGAGGACGTGTATGATGCATTGGAGAGAGAGAATACAGAGCTAAAAAGAAGAATCGAGGAGCTAGAGATGATGGTAGATGAAAAGCAAAAGGAGATAGAAGAGGAGCGAGAGAGGGTGAGAAGGGAGATGGATGAGGATGAAGACAGGATTGTGAAGGATGTAAAGAAGAACCCGAAGAAATTTGTGTCATGGATGAAGAAGGTGGGGAAGATAGAGGTGCTGGACCGGCTGATGAGAGAGGAGCTGGAATGTGGAATGTGAGTGCATTTGATATGTATGAAGGATGGGATGATGCTGACATGAGAGACGAAGATGCCAACAAACATTGTAAGGGTGTTGGAGTGAGCTGAGCATGGATGGGACTGACATGAAGACAGGGTGAATGCGACAGGGATGCGCACTGGATGTGGACACATGTTCTGTGGAACATGTGTGACACAGACCTGGGCAGGATATTATGTGCGACGGAGCGGAGAGTCGAGTGAGGAGGTGGGGATGCGAGAGTTCAAGTGCCCGATGTGTCGGTGTGTGACAGGGAGGATAGCGAGTGTGGGAGAGCGAGGAGAGGAAAACATACCTATGAGAGTGGATGTGAAGGTGAATGGGGTCGTGGAGTGGATTCGATCAGAGGGGTTGCAGATTATGGGAGAGATGGAGGGGGAGGGGATGAAGATAGAGAAGAACAGAGTGATAATGGAGCGATGGGGGAGTGGGGGGAGTATAGCAAAGAAGAAGAAGGAGGGACACCAGTGAGTGATGGGCCAGTGAAGCTGATGGAAAGAAAACTGACCGCGAGTAGAACAAGCATTGATGCGATGGAGCGATTTGAGCGGTACTGGAAAACGCTTGAGACGGAGGAGTTGTTGAGGCGGGTTGGACAGTTTACGCCTGTTGGAAGTGGAAGTGGTGGTGTGTACCAACTTCCAGAGTCACCGGATGCTGTGCGAGTGACAAGACGAGGAAGGCGGGCTGTGGTGGAGGACGAGATTGAGTATGAGATTATCAGCAGCGATTGAAGGGTGAAAAATACCGCATTTCTGCAGTGATGCGAAAATGCGGTCGATTGTGGGGATATATGGAATGACAGGATGCTACCTAAAGAGGAAATGTAGTCTCACGGATGCACGTTACATGCTATATTTGGAATACATCGATCAAGAGAAAAAGAATCAACACTGTCGATCTCATTCATACACTATGTCGTCAGCGAAGTCGAAGCGCAAGGGTGCCGATACGGCGAAGCCTGTGAAGACGACGAAAAGGGGTGGTCGTATTGGCAGAAGCGACAACGACAATGACGCGGACGGCGAGACGACACGGGGAATCGACAAGTATATGGACGCGTTCCACGATCTAGAAGACAAGAAGCGTACGGCTCTCATCGGATACGCTCAGACGGACCTCGTAAAACGAAATCTCGTATTCGGGAAATACAACAAACGTGAACTAAACATACGGGAGAAACAGACGCTGCTCGAATCGTTCAACCAGAACGGACTCGATCGATTCGGATTCGGGCATGTCGTGCCGCTGATCGTAGATCGTGAACTCTTGGATGAAGATTCGGTCGTGTCTCTGGCATTGTTGGACAACCCGAAGCGAGATGGGTCGCATCTGCCGACATTGAAGCTGAAGGGGGACGACGTCATAAAAGATTCAGGGACCGACAAGGAAAAGTTCGGGACGCAGGTGATCGCGGCCGGTGGACGACATCGACGATTTGCATTGGTGGACTGGATCAAACAGCGCGAGGCGATGGTGACGACGGCGAAACGCACAGAAAACGAGCTGAGAACACGTCTTTCGAGGGGCGATGTCGACGGAGACGGGGTGACCGAGGGGCAAGTGAATGCAGCGTCCGAGAACGTGTCCTACCTGTTGGGGATGCTCCGAATGGGTGGGTCATGGATCGTGTCGGTGTACGACAAAGGTGCGTCACGACCTATCTGGACCAACGCATTCGACTGATGAACCAAAGCACTCATCGAGGCGGATGACGAGGTGCTCGGATATCATTTGTCGACGAACCAACGTCTCTATTCGTATGCCGAAAGCGCAGAAGAAGGCACGATACAAACCTACCTGATGATGAAAGCGCAAGGAAAGCGATGGCCGGAATGCGAGGTGGCACAGGGCGTGCGGGTCGCCTCTCAAGGATACAAGATCGCGTCGCTGTTACAACAAGACTACATATGGAAGCTGATGGAAATGATCGTGGACGACGAGGAGACGCACTACGTACATTCGGACATTTTCAAGATGACGCAGCTCACGGGGGACCTGCTCTCACCGCAGGGCGGGGTGCGTGATGGATGTGAATCACATGTGAACCAACGAACTGACGTTTTGAACAGCTATTGGCGGCTGTGGCTATTTTTCTCGAGAATCGTCTTCGCATGTGTTTCAACGACGTGGAGTGGGACGACGCGAAGGTCAGACGGGCTCAGCAAACGCTGTCGCACCCGACAAGCAGCGAGGGCGCGAAGAAGAGCGCAGACGAATTTTTGGTCGAATGCATGAATAAATTGGGTGATGCGACGCCGATGAAAGGTGCGATCAACGACGATTTGAGGCGACGGATCGACGTGGCATACAAGACGACGCTCGGCGCAAAGGATTACTGGCGATACATAGGGACGAGCGCGCCGGCCTGGAAGGACGAGTACGCAAAATATACCAAGGCCGTGGTTGAAGAAATGCGGACGATGAGCACGACGATGTTGAAAGAGGAGAACGCATCGGGCATGAGCGACGCGACCAAGCGGGTATGGAAGGATTGTGCATCGAAGGCGAACCTCGTCCTCGAAATGAAACGATACCCCGAAGAGCCCGAGCTCCTGCCGTTCATGTCTGTGTCTGTATGGAAGTCGCTGTCCAACCAGTTCGGGCGTGTGCCAAAGGCACTGGTCGAGGTATGTATTTTACCTCATTTCGACATAGGTGTCAAAATGCGGTAAAAACACACATGTATGCACACCGTCGCATGTGATACGCACACATTTGTACCGCATTTCGACACATATGCAGGATTGCGGCAAATGTTGACGTGCGCACCACAGTTGTCGTCATGGTTTAGCCCGCTCCTATACAACCAGAAGCTCGTCGGTGGGAAGTGGAAGATTGGGTCGGAGACTGCGGAGATGATGCGCGCGTTGAGCGCACATCCCGACCTGGTGTCTGCGCTCGTTCCTCTGTGTCTGCGCATCGTGAGTATCAGCCTCGGCGGACATCGACACGCTGTGATCATCGCTGACGTTCTGTAGTGTACATGGACGCTAATCGAGAACTTTGGCGCGCTCCTACGCATGGAGCAGGAGCTCGAACAGATAGACATGCCGCTTCGACCGTCGACGTCCAAGAGTCTGAAGGAATTTATGCTGCTCGAAGGTGAGAATAAGATCGCACGTCAGTGGAAGTTCGGAGCAAAGATCGAGTTGGTGCGCGATGACAAGGATTCCGATGGTGGGCACACATCTCATCCGCTGCACTGCGATGCTCTGATTCGGACGTTCGTTGTGATCAGACGCATTCCTCAAGAAGGCCCTCAACTTCGAGGCCACCGTCATCGACGAAACGATCAAAGCCATCTTCAAGAGGTCTTGGAGTGACAGGTCTCCCGTCGACTGGCTCGAGTCTCATCTGCGCCAGCTCAAGATTGAAAACGATCCCATCGGCGTGTATCGTACTGCAACGATCTTGAACTATCATACAGGTCACTGGGGTCGTACGAGCGAACCAAGCGAATCGCGTCTCCGCAAAGACACCATCTCCGCCGCCATCACAGAATACTGCACCGTCCTCGATTATCGCGTGCCATTGCTGACAAAGGCTGGAAGCGCGGCAGCCTACGTCCGCACCATATTGGAGAACGCCCTCTCGTTTGCAGTACAGGAAGGGAAGGGCCGTCCAGGGCACACCGCACACCTCGTCACATGGCCTGACGGCATCTTATTTGACTCCAACGCCGCATCAAAGACCTCGTTCGAGATCGTCGACGAGAATGCACAGAGCGTGCATCTCGCCTCCAGGGTGCGCGACAAGGACGCGATCCAGAAAGTTATCAATGCCGTCCAATCATGCCATGTCGCATGGCCTATTTCTGCTGACGACGACATGGCAAAGCAACGCGCCGTTCGAGCTGAGGTCGCTGGCATTCTCGACGATCTCGTCAAGGTGAGCGTCTCCTGTGCGCACACAACGTACGAATTGATTTCGCCTTCTGTTCGACAGACGCTGGTCAAGAGTGCTTATCAGCACCGAGTGAGAACGATCGACTGGGCAAGCCTCGACAAAGACGATGCACTCCCTGAGATGGATCGTCTCAAGCTGAAAATACTCCGTCAGACGAACGACGACGACGACAGCGACGACGACGACAAGATGGACGACGAACAGCAGATCGTCGAGGTCAACGAGCCAGCGACTGCGATTTCATGTCTTTTCTCTGCGTTCGATAATGCAGAGCGTCTCGAACGGTTGGGCCAAATCCCACACATTCACGAGATCGTGCCGTCCGGTGTGTCGTCCGTCCGCTTCGTTCTCTTTGCATCTTATTGTTTACAGCCAGCAAGGAGAACATCGACGTCGACATGGACAACCCACCAGAAGACACCGCAGACGTTGAGATGGGTGCGTCCTCCCAGCAAGGCGAGTGTATCGATTCTACCGCATTTTCGCACACATGCACGAATGCGGGTCCTCGACCGTCCGTGCCACAGACTAACCCCCTTTCCTTTTTAGGAGATCCCGCCGGTAATACGATCACCATGGACTGTATGTCGTCCGTTCTTCAACTTTCTCTGCTCGCTCACTCCAGATAGCGATCACAAAGACGATCCGTGACATCGAGCCTCACCCTCCCGTCGTCAAGCCCCGCTCTCGCACCCGTATGTACACACTCACACAGAACCGTCTTCGCATCACTCCTTCTTCCTCTCCATCAGATCATCCCACGTCCCCTGCGACGAATCCTCTCCCGCCTTCCGCAGGTCCTGTCACTCGTGCCACACGTGCTAGGGAGTCCGGCAGGCCAAGCGCTAAGGCTGTCGGTAAACAGAAGGCCCGGCCTCCCTCCTCGAAACGCAACCAACCCCGTCACGACGACGAGCCGACCCTATCGCGTACGTCTTTACTTTTTCTCCCTCCTTTTCTTCGCTCATAACCACCCTTTCCTTTCTTAGCTCCGCGCCAGCCCAACTTCCAGAAACGTCCTCGTCTCAACACCGCTGGCGATAGGCCTGGCCCCAGTCGTGAATCTTCTCGCCCTGCATCCGAAGAGATTGACGACGACGACGAAGATGCCGAGGGCTCCGTGAGCGCAGCAAACGAAGAGGAGGAGGATATCGATATCGCCAGGTCTACCCTCACACAGCCGTGATTTCGTTCGTCGCGCGTGTGTAATCCCTTTTGTGCCGTACAATTTGCAATGTACATTCCGTTTCCTTTCCTCGCCGTGCGTGATATTCGCCTACCACCGTCCCTTCGCCTAGCTTTGCCAAGGCCCCGTCCAGCGAAGGTATGTTCCGCCAATTCATTCCTTCTCCTCGCTCTATCCAATGTCTCGCTCCCTCTCCCGGTATGTCTTTTTTTCCTTGTTCTTGTTCTTGTCTTTTCTCACTTTCCTCAGCCTCTCTCCCTCTTCAGACCATGTCAATGTCGACGCTCTTTCGTCCGACTATGACACCGACACCGACACCGACATCGCCCCCAATCCCAACCGTGATACCAACATTGCTCCCAACCCCAACGGTGACCTTGACCCTCCTCCGGACGCTCCCTTCGATGTCACCCATGTTCCTTCTCACTTGCATGCCGACGACCCTTACCCCCAGTCGACCATAGATGACGCAGTCATGCGCAGCACCCGCCCAGACTCCCCCGATCCCGACTTCGATGCTGACTTCAGGTCTGCTCCAGTGCTTCCCATCCATCTCTCCTCCCTCAGCTCCCTCTTTCGAAACAACAACCACCGTGCTGCCATCGCAGTCCTCAAGCAGCGCTCTCCCATCATCATCAACAACGACTTCCTCCTCAACACAACCGACGATCACCTCATCCCCTCCATACAGGGTCACTTCCTTGACTTCTCCCTCTATCTAGGTGCTCGCATCGGCCTCGACGCAGTCCTCCCTCCCCCCACCGTCCGTGACGATCACACTTGGTCTGCCACCCTCACCTTCTCCAACCTCTTCAAGCAATGGCCAAACACTCCCACCTCCCTTCCTTTCTCTACCACCGCTCGCATGCTCTACATCGGCCATAGGGCTCAGGAGGACATCTGGCTTGCCTTTGTCCCAAACTCCCTCCTTGACCGTCCGGACGCCCTTCCTGACATGTCTCCCATCCAATCCCCCTCCCCCTCCTCCTCCACCGCCCTCTCTCCACATCGTGCATACATGATCGTCATGTTTTTTGCAACCATCCTCTCTGAGATCCGCTTCAACGACATCTATTGTACCACCCCTTATCCTGATCCCATCTCCTTTCCCTCCATCGCTCGTGTCACAGACGTTCTGTTCGTCCTTTCTTCCTCTTCTCTCTTCTCTCTTCTCTCTTCTTCTTCTTC
>JBBPLR010000211.1:0-29300 GCA_038089915.1 Sutorius australiensis | reverse complement strand
AGGCTCTCCAAGGCGTCCGGTGCGCCTATTGTGGCCCTAGAAATGGTGCGGGATATAAACCGCACAGGAAAGTTTGATATCAACACCATTGATACAATGCTCGCACGAGAGGTGTGTCTAGTGTCCCTCGATCAATGACATTGTTTCATTATCTTTGCCTAGGACCTCGCACCTGGCAATCGGACAGCTCTCTTGGCAAGAAAGGCGCTTGCAATGGCTACACCCCCAGACTTTGGCCCCCCATACCCTCCTTGCGGGGTTGTTCATCCATGGGTGGAATCCTGCATGGCAATTCCCCTACCACGTTTATGGACCGTGTTCCAATGGGGGTTCCCCATATACGGGGCATTGCATTTCATACCAATGATGCTACTCAAGCGTGGTGCCTTCCTTTCGAATCCCTTGGGCATGCTCCGGAGAGCAGGGTGGGGCACCATCCGGAGTTCGGCGTTCTTGGCAGTGTTCATCGCTACATACCAATGTGAGCATATCTCCTTGCCGCACATCGAGTGGTCACCGAACGGACGGTTTTAGCCTGGTTCTGCCTCAAGAATAATACCCATGCAATGTTATCGTCCCAGACGAAAGTCAAGATACCACAGATCGTACTTGCACTCCTTGGATCCAAGTACTCGTATGCGCTGGGCGGACCGCTCGGTGGACTTGCGCTCCTTTTGGAGGATAAGAGAAGGCGAGCAGAGTTGGCGATGTATGTCCTGCCAAAGGGACTGGAAAGCGCTTGGTTGACCGCTCGAGGGAAAGGGTGGGTATTTAGGACGGGAGAGTTTGGAGACATGATCGTAAGTCCTGCTCGGTGATTACGGTGTGTGAATGCTGATGGTGGGCAGCTGACGGCAATTGGAATGGGTATGGTAATGGTAAGTTTCAATTCGCTCGGAATGGGATAGTACGCTCAAGCGGCGGTTCCCTATTCATTAACATTCCCGTTCGCAGAGCACGTACCAGGTACGAAAAGTGTCGATTCGTTGGTTGCACTCGCTGACGTCGGGCCCAGAACGAGCCACAACATCTCTCTGGTCTCGTCAGGCGTATATTATACCAATTTATAGGGCCTAATTGATCACGGGGCAATAGTATGTTACGGATTTGGATATATTACGTTCCCACTGCCAGTGCAGTTTATCGGACGTGTACCGAAGGCGATTCAAAGGGCCCGAAAGTCCAGGTCTAGTTCGTGCCCACCCCTCCGAGTGCCGATTTGGGGCATGTCCGACCCTGAACATCACGTTGTGTATTGTCATTCCTTATCATCGGCAAAAGGACGGTCATTAGGTTACTTGGTCAGTTGAGAGGGTAGTGAGGCGTTTTACCACGTCAAAGTCGAATAAGTTTCTCCGCGCAAACAACTCGAGTGGATGACAGATCCAGATGCTTGAATCTTTTGTTCGCGTCGCTAGGATGGACCATTCGAGATTTGGGAGACATGATACGTGATGATGCGTGATATGCGGTGGTAGCTACACGTTTCAGTTTTGGAGGGATCTGGGTGAGATCTCCTGCGTGTCGTGTACTGCTGCCAACGCTATTTCAAGCGATTCTGTGTCTATTATTTGAGAAGTGTGCATATCGGGCTTCCACGCCGCTCGGCGAGGTTATCTTGTTCAATGTTGTAGCGGGCGCTCCCGGATGACACAGCTTCCGGTGCCTTTTAACCGTTCTCCATGGGCGGATATGAATTAGCTGTGGGGCGCACCGCATGCACAAAACGCGACCATACATAGTGCCTGTCAATAGCGTGACACTGCAGTGTATATGGTACCTTTCACGGCTCGATTATGCCCCATCGACGCGTCAGATGTGGCGCGTGCCTTACTGGGGGGGATAAAAAGGCCAAGGGAGTGAAGGGGGTAACTACATTTCAGCGATCTTCATCATGACGGGGTTTGGATTATTCGGAACGCACTCGCAAGTGACGGTGGAAGAGAACGTAGCTCCGAGTCAAGAAGAGGTGGGTGTCTTCAGGTTCTTATCTGTTACTTGACGATGTCTGACGAGTCGACCTGATGTCGTGGCAGATCGAACGCGAGATCGAGAAGCTCAAGGAGGATTCGGCAAAGGATGTACAGAGGCAGCTGGAGCAGCAGCGGTTGGCTGCTAGGGAGGGCAAGGTGGAGCAGGTACGTCGGGGTCTGCGTTTGCACGACTGCGGATTGCGGAACTGCGGAACTGCGGACGCCGTGGTTCTGTTTGATTGATGCTTACCATCCGTCTTTGGCTGGCATGGCAGGGCATAAAAAACGTGGTGGAGGAGGTGGAGGAGGGGTTTGAACCTATATGGAAAGCTGCAGAGCAGGTGAGTAGTCACGCACATGATTGGTTTTCTTAGTTGCCAGTGGCGGTACTGGTACTGATTGCGCGGGTGAATAGGGTGTGGGGGGGATTGTTGAGGATGTTGAAAGGGACGTGAGGGATGTCAGACGGTTCGGGGAACGCGCTGGGAGTGCGGAGGTAAGCGAATTCGATGTGGTGATCCATGATCGTTGCTAACCCCTTTCAATAGAATGGGAAACATTGAACGAGGGGAAACAGAGGGATCTTGATGCGGAGAAGCTCGTATGGGGACGCGGGCGCAACGGAAGACGCCGTTACCCTCGTCACGAGTGGCCGGCACTGAAGCTGAATTGCTCAAGCGCTATGGGGGGATGGCTGCGCGGATACCCCTGTGGCAATAGCGGTGGTCACCTACTGTAACTGTATCGTGTGCCATCTAACACCGACCTGTTAAACTTTGGACATGCCAATTATCACCTTGTTATCACCTGCATATCCATTGTTGGTCGCCCCCACAACACACTGCTTCGGTTGACAGATCTCCAAGTCATATTGAGCTTCGAATTGATCCAATGGGTGTAAGCGTCATGATGGTTTCTTGGTTGCACTACCATGGTTAGTCGAAATGCCTTCAACTTCAACGTTCAGTGTATGTTCAACCTTGGTCGGGATTCTCCGGGTGCGGTACGCCACGTACAATGGAAAGACCGCTCAGACGACCCTTGCTTGATGCGTACCCGGCGTGATGAGGGAACCTCGAGAAGTACACAGCTTGCATGGGACCGGATAACCATTCCATTACATCAATCCAACTCAGCCATCACTGTCCATTCCAGATGTAGAGATACTCGCGTGTCATCATTGATGCCAGGTCAACCCCCAATCTATCTTTGTTTCTCCCGAGTTCATCCTTCTTATCGAACATTGCACTGGTATAGATCGGTGCTCTCGGAATCAGACTACATTTTTATATGCAGAAGTGACCGGTCCCACATCTTGCCTTTTCATTCCTTTCATCCCCCGGTGATTCCACCCATTTGTTCTTAATCCGGTCTTGACCATTATTCCACTCTTCATGGTCCGTTATGCACCGTCTCCTGCCTATACTATTGGCGCACGCCTTGCGCCGCGGCCACTTGTTTCCCCGGAGCACGTAAAGGGACACCTTCGCCTGCTTAGGGCGTTCCATAACCTCAGGATCATCGTTGAGGACTGTAAAGACCGCCGCATACCAGAGTATGCAATGCTGATGGACAAGGATATCCGTTGGCGTTGGTTCGTGCATCTCGCTGTAGAAAGGTATGCCCCTCCCCATTTCCTATCCATCTGAGCCAGTTTGCGTACCAATTGGCTCGGGACCGTCGATTGTCAAGGTTTGAGCTATGGGCCAAGTCACTGCAGTTCGTCCCACTGGAAAAGTTTGTCTCGGGACATATTCCACCCTTGGATGTCTGGATGGTCTGGCACGCCTATATGCTCAGCCCTAGGTATTCACCTGCCATACTTTCGTTTGCTAGCTTGTTTGCTTAGTTCATGTCTCGCAGCTGGTATGCCGAAGATTGCGAGCGTCTTGCGGTGTTGCAACAGCTGAAATTGCTCAACATGCTGGTAGTGGGGTCGGTGAGTCCACGTTTCCGTGGGACGAGGTTGAGATTAACGGGTTTGGCGACAGATCAATCTAGGCAAGGTTGTACGACAGAAACCAAGTGATCCAAGAGTGCGAGCTTGGTATAAAAAAACCGGGACACCATTCAATCCCTTCGAGGCGATGACCATGACGGAAAACATGATCAAGCAATTAGAGTGCCCACGATGCCGGACTCAGGTATATGTTCGTGAGTACAGATTGTTCATAGGAAGCCGTGCCTGGTGGTTTAAGCACCCGTCCGATAGCATTCGTCAACGACGACGGTACCGGGTTCGCCGAGGGAAATAACTTCTCAGCCATGTGTCCACTTCCCGGGTGCATGCTTAGAGTCACACATGAAAACCTTGCCGTCGCAAAATTCGTACGTGATCTTTCAGGAGGACATGATGAATCACACGCGCATTTTGTGGCGTAAGTTCCCGCTCAGGTATGGGTGTGGGTACATTGATGATGTTCTTCATTGTATAGTGGTAGTCTCTTCGATCCGTCTGGAAAGCGAGACGTTCGCCATGCCAAAGTCACCAAGGACCAGTTGATGCGATCTGCCCCCTTTGCTGGATTGGGTCCTTTGACATCCGGCGAGCGACTCGAAAGGCTTGATCGGGTGAAGGAGGTCAAGGAATATATTGGTTACTCGCTGGAACAATTCAAAGAAGCTGTAACAACGTCCTTGCGGAATTGTCCCGCAGCCTCGTAAGTCCAGCCCTAGATTTCTCTCAATCTTGACGCAAACGAGAACGGATCATTAGAGTGACGAGGATATTGAGTGCGTATACTGACGGTAGCCCCTTTTCAATCAACCTTGTCGACGCCGTAGGTCTTCCTTACCTTGAACTGTCGTGCAACTTGACAACTGTAGCAGGTTCTTCGTCAATGTTACTTCACTTCGCAGATGGATGAATTGGGGTGGCTGAAGTCAGGCACGTTTCGTGAGGCGGGTAAACGCGAGATTTTGGAGCATTCGGTGATGCGGTATCATGCGTGCGCATCTCTTATCACTCCACCTTGCACGCCCCGACGGAACGCTTCCAAAAGCTTTCTAGATTTGATGACTGCGTACCCAGACTCCGTGCTTGTGCCCACGCTGGATATTGACCTGGTGTGGCACACGCACCAGCTCATGGCAAGTAGGTACATCGTCGACTGCGAGATGTATGTTGGTCGTCACGTGGATCAGTGAGCTGCTCTTTCTTTCGGGACGAGTTCTAAACTCGCTCACTCATCATAGCGAAATGAGCGTTACGGAGGGTCGTCTCTCTTCTGCATTCGACGATACATGTCGCGCATGGCAGGTAAGCAGCGGCCCCGAGTCTCCTGCAGTGCGTCCAACGACTGAGCCATCCCCAGGCTCGCTTTCAAACAGCATACGCGCTGTGCGGATGCCCTGTTCCAGACGAGACGTCCGTGCATAAACTCGTACGGCTCGTTCGCCATTATATTCTCGGTCGCTCGAACCTCCAGGGTCCCCTCCTCCCTGAACATATGCCAGCGACGCACCCCAGCACACACAATGCCGTGCTAACCTTCCAAACCGTGTGCACTGGACACTTTGGTAAGATTCATACTGACGGACATGTCGGCGGGAAGCGAAAAGAAGAACAATCGTGTTCGCCGACGCCTCATCCAGGACGGACATGTAAGCGTCCCGAACGCCCAACACGACTCGGCTTGGATTGGTTACCGCCGATGCATTCTCCTGCGTTGCCGGTATATTTTGAAAAAGACCCGCTTACCCTTCCGAGTCCTGCTTCGGCACATGGTAAATTCGGCTCGGATTTGCGGTATCTTAAAGACGTGTAGTATGGACGTGACCACGATGCGTGGAGTTGCTAGTTATATGGAGTCAGTTTGAACTGCTTACGAGTTTGTTGATGCGGGTTTCCGGTTAAAATTTGGTATACATTCCCTTGCCGCACTACATGCAGTGTACGTATATACCCTTGTGTCCGTTATGCCAGATTCTCTTTACCTTTATTATCCCCTCGGGACGGTCTCGGCCCCATTTTACCTCTGTGTTTGAGTGGATGGCATGCCTTGCTGTACTCTGGGTACTGCGAGTGACCAAGCCCTGTCCGTCTGATTGTCCGGGACGATATCATCCTGTTCTGCCTCTAGGCCTGCCTTGGAGCAAGAAGCCATGTCTGCGTTTTCGCTCAAGGGCCGACATCCGATCATGTGACTCACGGCACGTGGTACGCCCATCCTTCGCTGGTGTTCGTAATGCCACTGTACCCATTTCTGTTCAGATCCACTCATCACTCAACTGATCAGTCGCATCTACCCATCTCCTAGCTCTTTCGGTCACTCGCACAATGACGCGCGCCTCCAAGAAGCTATTCGGACGCCTCAGATCCCCCATCGCCAGCAGGGGCTTATCTCCGGTCCCCGACCAGCATCCCAATGTATCCGATGCGCAATCTATTGTAGTCCCAAGTGACTTGAATATCTCGGCACAATCCCACGATACCCATCCGGTCACTCTTAGCATACACTCGGGTCCAGCTGAGGAACAGGTCGCCGCCGGAGTTGAAGGCGCGGGAAGAGAAACGAGTGATCAGTTTTAGCACAGCACCGATGAGCCAGCCGACGCACTGGATGCAGACGCTGTTTTTACTCAAGGACCCGATCGTCGCTGAGGAAGGTGATGTTTGTCTCGGTTTACGCTATACCGTATTCGCTGACGCGTTGTTTTCCCCAAGGTACGATCATCTCTGGCACGTTTTATTGTAAAAAAAGCGAGGAGAATTCGAGGGAACTTGATGTCGAGATTCACTATTTGGTCAGAAAGGGCATGGAGGCGGCGAGCGAGGTGGTCGTGCAAACGTACAAGGTCGAGTAGCATCAATGTCAGTCATCTATCCATGGACGTACTGTACTATCGAACGATCCGGGAGGCGTCGAGGCCGATCCATGGCACGAAAACGATGCAGATCGAGTCCATACGACTGGGAGACGAGGTGAAACGGACGGCGCAACGAGCGGCGCACGCTACGACTGAAAACGAGTCGGAACGCGGCTGCTAGCTGTGGACAACATAGGTCAGCGCCAACGACACGAAATGCGAACGGAACGCGTACCTAGGCCGTCCCAGCCACCTATCCGTCACCGCAGACATCCTATCGAACCACCACTTCCCGGGGACGATTGAAATCAAGACCCAGAGTGATCAAGTCAGTCGAGTGGATCCGACTCTCGGGTCAGGGACCGCTCCGCATTCTCAGCATCGTATGAGGTTCCTCCTGTGCATCGAAGGAGATACCCGCTACTTACTGTTATGTCCAATTGAACCTCCAAATTACCTCTTCAAAAACAAACAGACCCAAGTCTGCGGGATTCGGCAAGTGATAATGACAACTTCAATAGATATAATGTTCTCGAGACTATGGACGGTGAACACGGGCGGGACCGGCAATGTTCTGGAGTACAAGCACATGAGATTGACAATGATATGGTGGACAGCATGTAGGGGTATGGTGTGAATCATAGTTTAGCGTTACGTTTCCTAGACACAACTTGCTCGGGGTTGTGGCCATCCCCACCCTTACCGGTATAGTTCTTCATCCCTTCCAAGTCTCTCCGCATGCCCTCTTTCCCTCTTTCTATATCGTGATCTCTCCCTTCGCCATCACTCACGTGCTCCATCCCTCTCTTTATTCCTCCTTTGACGGCTTCGATGCCACCCTTCAAACCCTCCTGACCCTCCTTTGGGATCATGGCGAGCAACGCCTCGCGATCGAATCTACTGCTCCCGTCGCGAGCCTCGTCGACTTGCTTCCTCACCTGTTCCAAGATCTTTGGGTACGCCTTCCTCGCCTTGGCGAGCTTCTTCCTATCACCCAATACCTCCGTCATCCGTTCGTTCGCCATATCTTGCGTCTCATCGAGGAATCCACCGAATTTCGCCATATCGGGAATCGCATCCCGACATTCCTCTCCATGCTCTCCCGGCTTCTCGCCGTTCTCTTCCGCCCGTTCCTTGCGTTCGCGTGCCCGCTTCTTGTATTCCTCGGTCTTGGCACCGAATCCCTCCGTTCCCTCTTCACTCCCGCCATGCATCTGGTCCTGGGCCCGCCTCTTGACCTCCTCGACACGCTTCTGCACACCTTTGCTGCCAGCTCTACCGTCCCAAGAGATCGAGCCGAACGTCCCCGCCTTTCCAGCGTTAGTCCGCGAAGAGACGTCGGTCGCATTGCCACCGCTCACCAGCCTCTTCCATTGCCTTCCGATCTTACCCCACTCGGTCGTTCGCGCAGCGTTCGCCGCCACAGGCAGACGAAGCACTCGAGCCGCCGTCTTGTTCGCATCGATGCCCTCCCGATTGCAAGCAATGTGAACGGGATTCGAAGGGGTGAGTAATGCGTTTGCGATCTGTTGTGCCTGCGTCGGCGCATCAGGAGGGTGAACCTCGAAATCGGGCGGACGTCCATATCCGATGGTCGCCGTCTTAATGAGAACAGCCCTGTGTATACAAACGGTGTGAGTTTCAGCCTCTTTCTTCTTGTTTGATGTGTCGTGACGGGTGAGATACTGACGCTGTGAGTCCAAACACGGGCTTTACGCCCTCTCCTTCACGGCCTGTAAGGAACCTGTGCAAGCGAACCGTACCACCTTTGCTCAAAGGGAAGTCCGTGAATGTGTGATAAGGATTATTCGGGTCTGTTGTGCGTGCGCTGGATAGGTAGGGCGTCGACGAAAGGAACGAAACTAATGGTTGTGCAAATATCGACGTCACTTCGGAAGAGTTCAGATTGGGCTATGATCATAGCGCGTCGATAATAGAACACGAACGTGCACGAGAAAACAAACCTGCAACCCATTATCGATGATGAGAACGACCACCCTGACGAATGGCGAGCATGAACAAGCGAAATAGATGAGGAATCAATTCAACCACGCACGGTGTGACCAATATCTCGCCCTTTGTCAAGTGTGGCTCCATGACACACAACAATGGTATTCTCTCCTTGTCCTGAGGTATCCCGACCTAGTCCAGCGTCATACATCAGTCCTCTGAGGAAACCGGATGCCAAATAGAACGTACCTCTTCGAAAGCCTCGCGTCTCTGCGCACGTGCAAGTCCCATCAGAACAAAGCAACCAGCGGACGAGTACAACGTACAGCAGCATCCTCCACCGTCCCATCCTGCGCTTCGACCCTACCCCCGGGCAACGCCGTATCACCCGCAAACGTCTTGAGCGCGTCCGAACGTCTCCGGCTCCACGTCAACCCACACACCAAAGTGACACCATATCAACATCACCCACCGACTCAGAACGACGTATAGGTCCCCCGACCGCCCCACGAACAACGGCACGAGCACGGCCGCACTCGCACCTCTCGGAAACCTTGCCCGGGTCCGCACCGCGCGGTAATTGAGCAAATTCCTGACGCATCTGTGTGTCGTGGGTACGCAGTGGCGGTAGAGAATGGACTGGTGGACGTACGCCTTGGACTCCTCTTTCAAGCTCGGCAATGTCTCTAAATGCGCTAGGACCCGCTTAGCCTCGGGGTATGGATATTTCATAAAGTCGGGCGCGGAAACTGGTCGAGCCTGGAGTCGAACAGAGGGGCAAGGGGGCGCATTGTCCGACGGCATCTGAAATATGATACATGAACGAGTTAGCAAGTAATTAAAAGTATAAATGCAGGTTTGCAACGAACCCCTCGCGTTTTATATCTAATGGGCCAATGAAGCTCAGTGGCGAACAAGAGTCGATGCCTGCATCAGGACAACTCATTCACATTCGCAGGAACGGAATATATAAAAAGAGACACTACTAGCTTATAAATTTACGGTTCTACTAGACTATATTTTCTTCTACTTGCGCGACGACCGGCATGCTATCTAAACGAGAGGATAACGAGAGAAAGAGACTCCGAACGCGAGAAGGAAAGAAAAAGTTCCGAGGAAAGGAATCGAGATACAGAATGCAAGATGAACGTAGCGCATGGGAATGATAACATATGCAAGCGAGCGCAATGGTCCGTGATGAATCAGTGATGGATGGTAACGATGACGAAGGATTGATGACAAGCAACCAAAAAGAGCCAACGCAATGCACGACGCGAAAAGGACAACGACACGCTGTCTATGACTGCGACAATATCTTGTCGATCGACTCGTTCATAAAGTCTTTGCGTGACGCCAAGTCCGCCTTGGGGAACTTGGCCATGATCGCCTCCCGCGCGGTCCTACCATGCAGACGATGGTCAGCGACGACGAGCAGACAAAAACCCCAAACTCACTTCTTCGTCACCGTCATCAAATCCTGTGTGCTCAAATACGTTCTCAGCGTATTGAAAATCTCCTCGTTCGTGGGATTCGGGTTCAAACTCGGCCCGGAAAACGCATTCACAGACGTGGCCATCGAAAATGTCGACATTCGCGGGTCTCCAATCGGTCCAGGCGGCGTCAACCCAAATCCGCCGGTCTGCGACCCGTTCCCGGTGAACATATTCATGTTCATTCCCATACTCATCATCGTCGCGCGCGGGTCCACCATCCCGTACACGCTCCCCGTATGCTGGTACCCAAGCGGGCCCAACATCCCACCGTGATCTGAACCGGTCACACTCCCAGGTCCAGGCGTAAACGGTATGATCGGCACAGGAGGAAGCCCGAACTGGGACATGACCGGTTGACGACCTTCGTACATCGATCCTTGTCGAGAACCAGCGTGACTTTGATGCGATGCCGTTCCGCGGAAATTGACCGTCGAGTTGTTCATCGCGTTCGTGTTGCGGTAGTAATCACCCCCATTGGACGGGTGCGGCGAGCCTTGCCGGGATGCGGGGAACCGCGGCTGCGAACGGGCCTTGCTGATCCCCGTCTCATCCGAGTGACGAGAGGCGCCTTCCCATGCTTCCGTTTCGTATTCTGTAGAGCAACGTCAACGACGCACGCATCGAATGCAGAGGACATACCGCTAAACTTTTTGAGCGGGATCATCGACTCGTCGAACCGCTCATCCTCGTTCATGATCACTTTCTTACTCCCACCATCGCCAATCACGACACGCGTATTGCCCCACGAAAAGTCATCCATGCACCAGAACGAGTAGATGGGCAAAAAGAAACTGTACACCGGGTATCTTGTCTCATAGCGTCAGTCACCCGAGCAAAGCGAGACGAGAAATAGAAATAACGCACGAGAGGAGATAGACGATCATCCAACCAACGAGCATAAACTCGCGTTTGATGATGAAAATCAGAGCCTACGATACCCCGTCAGGGCCTCCCAGATACATCAAGTCACCAACGCACCTGCAACCCATAGGTCACGCCCAACATGATAATCGAGATGAGCGGCAGTGAACTGCTCCCAGTAGCAACCGCAATGATCAAATACACAAGCTACCAAACCACACATCAGCACATGCCGACCAACACACCAGCCTACTCACATAAACGACTGTCGCCGGAAGAATCTACAAACAATATCAGCACCACCACCCCATAAAAAGCAGACACACGCACGATCGTCCCCAACAAATCGATAAACACGAAAAACCGCATCGAGAAACAACAAAACCCGCACAACTCGGGCAAGATCACCAACTCGAGCAAGTTGTGTACCGTCGAGTTGATCCACCGCCGACGCTGCGAAAACAAGACTCGCCACGACTCGGGCGCCATCGTGTGCGCCACCGCATCGGGGATGAACTTGGTCTTGAACGTCGGAAAGTGCTTGAGGAGGAGCGTCGTCAAAAAGCGATCCTCGCCGAGCGAAAAGAGGTTCTTCTTGTGCAACGTGTCGACATTGCATTCAGCATACTCGTCAATGATCCGATTCGAGATGATGATCGGGCGACCCTTGTCCGCCGTACGGACACGGTAGAGCGAGAAACACCCCGGCAAACAAGACACGGAACCAAATAACGACTCGAACGCCTTGGAGAGGTGATGCGAGATGTAGTACTCGTACACCTGGATCATCGTCCACCATGAGCCCTCCTCGTTCGTCAGCTTGGTTTCGCCACAGATACCGATGATACTCGAGTCGTCCGCAGCTGACGCCACCAAGCGATTGAGCGACTCGGGCGTGACCGTCTAACGCCCATGGAAATCAGTCCTGGCCTAACCCACGAGGACCTACGCACCGTATCCGCATCGACCGTAAAGATGTACTCGTAAAACGTCGGATCGATCCCAATCACGTTCCGCATCTGATGGAAAATCTCCAGCTCAAGGGGTGACATCGGCGCGTCAAAGTGCACACGGTTCAGATAATGCATCAGCAAAATCTGACTGTCCCGTTTACCACGATTACCAGGTTTGGACCGCTCCGTCGGCTTGCCAACCTTGACGACGACCATATACCTGTCCGATCGCGTCAGCAGGGAAAAAAAGGGGGGGGACAACGTGCACTTACGGAACGACGTGCCCCTCAAACTCATACAATCCCGAATACACCTTCCCATAATTAATCTGCCTCGACCCCTCCCCAATCGAACGAAACATCAACGGCTCCGGATCAACCTTGGGATCGACGCCCAAAATATCCAACACGATCCGCGGCGTCGTCCGATCGTTGCCGCTTCCAATGATGTTCCCGTCGCAAATGACGAACAGCAACTTCCGCTTGTCATCATAGTGCAGCGCAGCGAGCGAGTCAAGCGTCCGTCGGAGGGAGTCCTCGCCTTCGGTGTAGCACGGGATCTGGCACAAGATGAACTTGTCGAGCATCTCGGGCGAGCGCTTGCCCGTCAGCTGGAGCGCGGCGAGGACTGGTGCGTGTGCATATGAGTCTAGGTTGGACGGACGGACGAGCATCACTCACACTTGAGCAAGATCGACGCACACAACACCCCCGTGAACACGAGCAACAGATAACTCTGCACCGCACACCGAGGCGAGTTGCGAAAGTCGACTTCACCGAGATAGAACATGTTCTTGATGCAATTGACATTATTCGCTGCAGTCGAGGCGTCCAGACTCGCAATCGCCTTGTTCAGGTTCTTCGAAATGTCCTGACCGGGTTGCTGCCGAAACAAATCCGTGATGCTCGTGCTCAAAAATCGGTACGGGCTGTTCGCCACGTTACCATTGAGCGTGACCGTGTTGACATAGTCCGACAAATCATACACGCCCCCATCCCAGATCGCCCAAATCCTGTCGCAAAATCCACTCAGCTCAACCCAACCTACCCCGGACAAAACCACACCCACCTCTGGATATTCGAATCCATCGCCTGCGAATAAATCGTGCTCGAGTCCCACACCAACGCCCCCTTGCGATAATCCTTGAGCTTGGGCAAAAATGTCGCCGTATACCAATCCGAATTATCCAACGCCGTCCCCTGCGCCCCCTGGTTCGCTCCCGACTTGTGTATCGCATTCGGCACCGTCGGCGTAAAATTCTTGGCCGTGAGCGACAGCGACGACTGCGACACCAGCCCTTGACAAGCGATTGCCAGCGGAGGGGGAAAGTACCCCGTCAGATCCTGCCCCACGAGCTGGCTCAGGTCCGCAGCCGAGTTGGACACGATCCCGGTAATGTCGCTGTGGTCTCCGTGGATAAAATTGGACAGGTCGTACACCCACCCTTGCACCGACACCCACCAGTCCGTGTTCCCCGTGTGCTGGGATACCTCGTTCGTGTTCCACACCTTGTCGTAGTCGGGGCAGAGCAATCGCCCAAATTCGACGATGTAAAAGATGACGACGGAGTTCATGAGCAGGATGAGGAAACAGAGGGTCACCTTCTCCCGCCAGGCGAGACGCACGTCGGGGCGCTTCATCCGTCCGATATAGTGCAGCACGAACGAGGGGACCAGCCCGGTCAGCAACCAGACAAAGAAGAGCCACCACCGACGGGTCGTACTCGTGGGTATCTCCACGACAGCAGCAGGTGCAGCGTTAGCAGCCACAGCGCCAGCACCCTCCTTGGAGGGATACGCAGGCGAGCCACCAGGGCTCCCACCCTTCTTTTCCCACTCCGAGCCCCATCCGTCCTCGGGGTCGGTATAGGCCGGCGTATGCAAATTCGGTGAGGGCAACCCGCTCACGCCATACGGCACCTGTTGATTGTTCTGGTTGGGATCCTGATATCGCGACCCATGACTCCCCACGCGCGCAATGAGCAAGTTATCCCGACTCTCGTTGTCGACCATGTCGTGCCCATGGGTGTCGGTATATGTATACTCGGTTCCATCGTCTCCGATCGCGCTGTCGTCATCCTCGACAGCATCGGGTGCCAGTCGCCGCTGGTCCTTCTCGGTCGCACGCAGGCCGTCCTCGACCGTCTTCCACGCGGCATACGACAGCCAGATCGAGCGATGCCCGACGACGTAGTCCGTGCCCTCCTTCCACCCGTTCGAAGCAGCACATTGCCGGATACGCTCCAACTCGGACCCACGCATCGTCGGGACGTACCGTTCGCAGAACGCCCGTTGCTCCATATCGGTGACAAACTCTGTACTGCGGCGCGCGACGATCTCAGGGATGAGAAGGGACTTTATCTGTGCCTTGACGCGTCGCTTGTCAAACGAGTTGGGTGAATTGGAGTCGTTGGGACGGATACAAGAAATCGTCCAGGGACGCGTACGGTCGAAAGAGGCAAAGATTTCCGAGAGCACATAGTTGAGCTGAGTAGAGACGGTGTAAATCTTGGCCGGGTCCAGCGGTGGATGCTCCTCACGTGGCAGGGGAGCAGAGCCATCCGGGGAAGCAATACGCGTCGGCTGGCGAAGCGGGCGCGACGATACCTGCGCCTGAACAACGGAGCTTTCGTCCTTGGAGTGTTTTTCGGTAGCCAGCGACGGACCAGAGAGCAGCTTCGCCACGAACGCATCCGACGAGTTGCGCAGCAATGACACGAACGCAGAGTCGAGGATATCAGAGTCCTTCTCGATAAAGGACGAAATGTCGTACGAGCAGCTCCCAGCGTAGTGGTTGATGCCAAACAAGTTTCTATCGTTCTCACCACCTTGGCTTGGGCTCGCTAAAAAGGAAGCATGGACGCCATATTTGGACATGAGATCTTGATGTAGATCTTCTGCCTTCTTGTCGCCCGACTTTCCCGATTTGTACGACGAACATGCTTTGTTCAAGATGCCGAGAATACCGGCAGGCTTCCGTGTCGCACGCTCGCTTAGCATAGCGCCGCGCAAGAGCTCGATGCATGCCGTGTTATCCACAATGGCGATCGCTGGAAGTGAGACCCCATCGCCAACCATGTGACTGTTGTAGCCAACGCCATCCTCAAAAATGTTGCGCAAGACGTAGGACTGGACAAGCTCGTCCGTGAAATTAATGCAAAACTCATCAAACCTGTTTTGGTCAAGGGCGGAGATGAGTGGCGCGTTTCCTGTGAACATCATGGAGCCAGTACCCGTGGGACCACGCGTCTGGAAACCGGGAGAGTCGAAGAGGACCATCTGGGTTGTGGGAAGAGTATCGCGGTTTGCAGGAGCGATCTTGTGATTCGCAGTCTCGACTACGAAAGCAAAGAGAATGGCGTAGAGATCGCGCAAAAGCGAGTCGCGTTGGATCCCGCTTTGCTCGACGCTGAGAAGGACGGTATAGACTTCCTTTCGAACGTAGTTGGTCTTGTTTGTCAGCACCTGCGCGAGATCATCAGGTACGACACCGAGGAGACGAGCGACCTGCTCGAGGACGGGCACGTTGACAACGGAGGCGGAGACATCCCTGGCGTCGGCCTCCGTGAACTGGATGTTGCTCAAGAGGAGGATGGCGACGAGGATGGTAAAAATAGAAGAGAGGTGTTTCGGCTTGAATCCGAGGGTGCGCATAGCAACGCGCACGTCCTCCATGGCGATAGCATCATCACTAAAGGGGCCAGCAGGGAGGCGATAACAGCCCGAGGAGGCCAAGAGAGCATATTCAGATGGATCTTCGAGGTTGAAGTAATCGCGCTCCTGGGGGGCTGCACCGGACAAGAACTGATAAAATATGTGAAAGCTGCGCTCTTCGTGAGCAAGACGACCAAGTCTGGATTTGTCGAGGCCAAAAGCGAGTAGCTTAGCAGATTCAATACGACCACGGTCGTTGAAGTGAAGTTCAAGATAACGACTGTGCCGAGAGGCATTCGGATTTGCGACGGTCTTTGCATTTCCAAACGCGTCAAGGAGGGTATGGAGCGCCTTGACTTGGCTTGCCATTCTGAGCTCTTTCTTGGAGTGGGAAGAGAGGCGCAAGACCTGGTCTACAAGGAGGCGTAAGCTGGATGTCTTTCCCGAGCCGGTGATGCCGCTTTGGGAGAGGTCAGGAGAGCTGCACATAGCCGGTAGGGGATACGTACCGAGTGATGACAGATTGTGACTGTTTAGTGCGACGCATGAGCAAATAAATCTGAGCAGCGAATTCGTAGAGATGAGGTTGGAGGACGTTTGCACTCGCGATGGAGAGGGAGGTGTCCTTGTAGCAGCGTTCTTCATACTCTCTGGCGCTTGTGTCGTTGACGTTTGCGAGGGTCTTGTAGGGATTGACGACGATGAGGTTCTGGGTGCCAATTCTAGAGTAGGGTAAATCTGAGCGAAAGCGGGTGTTGAGAACGGCGAGGATGGCGTCGTCGGAAGGGTAGACAGTCGCGGATTGTGACGAAGAAACGAGGTTGAGCACGTCGCCAGTGTTGACGGCGTGGCCGGACAACGAGGAGGCCATTTGTGGCCGAGGAAGGAACGTGAAAGGAATGAACGAAGAAAGAAATGAACAAAAAACCGACCCACAGCGGGTGACGTGAGTGGTGAACCCGACCAAGTTCACGTAATCCACCTGTCAACATGTCAACGGTCTTGATCAAACCAACATTAGCAAGCGAAGTGACTACCTCAGGGATACCGTTCGTAGATGATACCTCGGTTCGATGCTATATTATACTAGACACACAACGATTCTATCTATTACACGCAGTCAAACACGATAAACATCAAGAAAAGCACTTCTCCCAATCCCCATCCCCACCGCTTCGCGCATACGCCTGGCTCTCGACAAACGCATCCAGCGTACACAGCCCATCCCCACCCGCACCACAAAACTCGAGCGGCTGAACCGCATCATTGACCAGTATCCTCACATACGTCGCGCCTTCGCACTCCAGCTTCTCCGTGATCATGCGTGCCGAAAAAGGCGTCATCTTCGAAACCCGCCACGTTCGCGCGAGATCCAAGCTGTCCGCCGTTGGTGCCTCGTGAGGGCGGAAGAGTCCGATCGCAGAGTAGATTGCAACCATGTGATTGTCGTGCGAGAAATCAGCGTAGAAATTGCGATCAAGAGGGAAGGTGTCCGCCGACCCATCGAGCGTCTGGTTCGTTTGCGTCTGATCTTGGACAGGCTGGCCTGTCAACCTGGCCAGCAACTCGTTGACGTATCCAACACCTTGCACAGGACCCAGCGAGTTACCATGCCTGGCGCGGAGACCCTCAGAGAAAGTGCCGGAACCAAAAGGCCATAGGCTTACCCAGTCTTGTAGTACTTTACCAGATCGTCGTAATACTCCCGTGCTTGCCATTCTTCCGCAGTAAACAAACCACAGAACGGACTGGCGGTCTCATGGGAGAGCGACTCAAAAGCACACAGTGGCATGAGTTCCACGATATCGCCCTTGCCGAGCTTCGCGCCTGGGACGGCCTCGTTGATTCTATCCACGATACCCGGGGTAAAGTGATTGCGCCAAGCTTTTGCAGGTTTCTTGTGGCTTTTTGCTTTGGGACACTGGTTACCATCCAACGTATTGTTTGCCTTCCGATAATGATAGTGAGCGCGGGGCACCACGTTCATATAAACGTAAGCACTCACACCCTTCTCTTCTGAGATGACGACGGAAATACTCGGGGAATACACGTGCCCGCTGGCAAGAGAAAAACCTTGAACACCACGCGTTAGACCAGCATGCATCAGAAAGTAGGGCCAGATGAACCTTGCGTCCAGTTCGCGGCAGAGTACACCACGCGCTCGCTGTCCGATGCCCTTACGAACGGCAGTTGATCATCATCGATCAGGTGCTTGTACCGCAGATAGTGCTCAGACCCAGAATCATAGGCCCTGAAAAACCTCAGTCGCGCGCACAAAACGAAACACGCCACACTCACTCTTTCGCGCCGAGAGGAAGCAGGTCATCTACACCCAAATCCCACTCAAACTTGCTTAGGAACTGGTACTGCTGTCCAAAGTGAGGTCCCGCCTTGACGAGCTTCCGTACGGGCTTCTTGATCCGCTTCGAGTTACTCTCGGTGGGGAACCTCGTGCCATGCCTCTGGAGCTGTCACACAGTCAAAACCGACTCGGGCCAGCCGCGAGCCGCTTACCAAGTTGACCTAGATCACCGAGCCAGTGAGAAACGAGGCCAAACGGAACTAATATACATGCCTGGACGATCTCGCAGCGATCAGGTGGCGCTACGTACTTGGCAGCGGCGTAGTATGGGGAGTGGGCAGCCCAGGCCTGTTGCACTTCCTTGGGCAATCCGATGCCAGCTGGGGCGGTCTTGGGTGGGGAGCTTCGGCACCGGTGCCAGCGTCCATAGTGGAAGTAACTCGCAGAGAACAACAAAGCGAGCGTGACGAGGGCGAGGCCACGCCAGACGCGCCCGTGACGCTGAACGTGCGGGACGTCTAGCGGCGACTGCAAGGGACCCTTCCCTGCCTTGTCACCCGGTCGGTAAAGAGGCAGCCCAGGGTCATTGGGGTTCATGGCGACCAAACCACCCATCGTCGTTGAGAGCGTGAAATCCGGAGAGCAATGTAATGTGCATGGTACGAGGTGGAATTAGGACATATATGTATGAATGCACGTTCGTGCGGTGCATACCAAGAGCAGACTCGTAGTCGTGTTTTACCGACCGGCCTAAAATTGGACATCTCGGCGTCATTGCTGTCCATGGCTGAGCCGAAAAATGCCACAGCCCTGAGACACGTTCGAGGGACGGCAGGCGACCATCGGGGGATTGGCATCAGACAGACATGCAGGGTCGACCCATTTAGCTTACTTGGTATCCCCACGACTGGGTCGGAACGGAATCAAACCGTTTATATATACTGCCACCAAAAACGAAAGCCATCGCAGCCCCAACTCGATCTCTGACCCGCAAGAGGCTCGTCCAGCTTGAACGGCCAAGGATAAACCAACGGGTTATCGCGGCCTCACCAGCTTATCGACCGTGAAACGCGAGTTCCGTGGGACTAATTTATAGTAAACACTGCCGGTGAGTTCCACGACTGCCGCCACCGCCACCATTCGGTTTTATGAAAGAACGACTCATGATGCATGATGGGCACCACGCCTGGACCTCACTAGCACTCCCGAATAACAGTTTGCGCCGAGGGCGTTGCCGCCAGCAGGACACATGCGACGTGTACGATGCCTTTGCGTCGAGTCAGCATCTCCAGCCGATGGTCGACTCGTACGAACATAGGTAGGCGATAAGACGCGTCAGATCCTTCTGATGGTTATTCCGTCGTCACCAACACTTCAATTTCCGCCATTTCTCACCAGAAGAGTGCTGGCCTCATTTGGGGGTTCGAGTTTCTGGACTATCTCATGATGGGAGATAGGATCAGATTAATTGGTGTCGTATGGTAAGTTAGCAACTCACTGATCGCTCCTGTGACCGAGTTGCATCGTCTTTGTATGGCCACTTCATTTCGCGCAAGTCTCCATGAACTGTGGGTTGTGACTCCCAGGGATGTGGGGCATGGAGTACGGCTGGAGGCCGGACTAGCCACTGGTTTCGCAGGATGGGGGGCTCACGGGTCCAGGTCGTGTGCGCACGAGACCGTTTGATGATCTATCTATAACCTTCTCCTGTTCGATCGCAAGTGGTGGCACAGCACCTTCTCGATTCCCAGAACTGAGCCATGTACATTGAACTCGTTTACTAAATGAGGGGTTATTTATTTCTGTTGCACATGGCGTGCTTTCGAGATCTTGATCTTTGGGGTTATCGCACGACTCCCAGGTCAGACCGCTCTTAAAGGTGAGCTCCAAGTCAATTCGGGCAAACAGACAGTTTGCAGCGTAGCAGAAGCTGTTAATGTGTTGTGCCAGCCATGTGTTGATCTGCCTCTGCTGATGCGACCACGCGGGGGTCGAGGATGCATTGGTTTGCTCAGCATCACCAATCTCCTCTGATCGAAAAATCAAGTTTCAGTCACAAGGAGATCGATTCCTATCGTTGATGGATTTGTAAGGTGTTTTCTCTGTTCAACGTCTGCAAGAGGCACCTGGTACTATTCCGTCTGAGGACACTCTACCTGGTAAGCATGCTGCATCACGGGCCATTCTTCACTGGCGAATGCAATAACAAGATGCGGTATCCATGCACGAGGCTGTATATTAATCTATGTGACGCCTCTGCCCAGCTATTCAGAGTCGAATGCTTAAGAGGGGGATCGCGAAGCTTGTCGGGTGCGAACATCGGGTCTACGCGACGATCCGTCGTGCACGGTTGTCCCCAGTGCTTGTACCTCACCGAGTGAATGCTCGATCGAGTCAACCCTTGATCCTATCAACGAACATCATTCACCTCACGCTACTTTGCGTGCGTAGCGTCCCGAAAATGTCTCCTACATGCACCATGCGCTCGTGGGGCTCTGTATGAGGGTCCAGCCAACAATTAGGGTGCCGTGGGACGATAAAACAGGGTTCGAGCGGAGCATCGTGACTCGTGTTAATACTGTCGACGAAAATTTGGATGTAGCGACGTGGGTTTGTTCAAATATAATCTGTTGTACATCGACAATCCTATTTCCCCGAGCTAGAATGTCCTGCCGGAATTGAGACCAATAACGGAGATAACTTCCTAATAGACAGATCTTACCAGCACTATCACTTGACTTCAAATTTCATCTTCTCTTGAATAGTTGGTGGTTCGCGCGAGCCTGCGTGCAGGTCGGTTGACTTGTCCAGAGGTTTGTGAAGGAAGACCCATACCTATCTGCTTCAGTTCTGCACCCAGTAAAAGATATAATAGTACGCCGCATCCCCGTTGGAATATAGATTATAGCAGGTATTCGGTCCAACCGAGACAGCTGCCTCGCAGCCATCCCAGTTGATACACGTTTCCACCGTCCAGTTGTCGTGGTTGGGATCATACCAGTAAATGGACAGGAAACCCATGTCGCCCGGAGGATATATCACCGTGTGTTCGTTGGTAATCAGATAGTTGCCGTCGACGATCTCACAGGTCCCTTGACAGTTCTGATCGCTGCAGACGATGATGGCTTCGCTGTCGGGGTAGGTGACGTCAGGTTGGCCGCTAACCGGCTCTCCCACACCTTGGGCGAGAACGCGGCTGATGAGGAGGAGGGCGGGAAGGAGGAGAGTAAGAGGGTTGAAGTGCATGGTGTGGCGGGTTCAGGAATTCAGGGTTACGAGCTTGCTGGTTGGAAGCGTCATTTTATAGGATTGTAGGTCTCAGCACTCACATCATGATGTGAAGAAACCCACGCAGAGGTCACGTCGCGCGCGTAGCTAGGAAGACCGGCGGCCAGTCCTGTATACGCAACGAGTCTCGATATGCCAATGTGAATGGGTTTGGGCGTAAACCTTGACCGCTTCCTGCAAGGACATATAACAACAAGTCGACAACTTTTCTCGCCTAATAGTCAGCAAGTCAAACAGCAATTTGCACATGTCTCAGGGGACTCGTCAACGCGAACTTGAGAAAACCAAATCTGCTCCTTTCCCTTCGAATTGGCACACGCGTGTGCGAGTCGGACGTTTGGGCACTATAAGATAGTGAATCCGCGGATCACCTAATATCGTTGAGGTGCGATGGAAAGGACGTTCGGTGAATGTAGGCAATGGATTGGAGAGAAATAGGACAAAAGCCCAACAAGCTCGGGCATACACTTTCAAGACCCATTGGTCAGACTTGCCGTGTCGTGGGCCTGCCTGCGAAACTAGACCCACGGTGTCTGGTGGCCAGCCCATCTATAAAGTACCTCGTTAGTAGGCGACCATCCTTACGGAGGGTATCTCCCTTCCCGCGTTGGCTTGCGAGTTTCGTCCTGTCGCCAAATCATAGTTCACCGAGGGAGTGATGTGCCTACTCGTTCTTGATTCATGCCGCTCGAGGCAACCATGGGTGTGTTGGTGGGCATGCCATGCTGTGATGTTACAGCTTTTATCTGACCTTGAACTGCAGGACTCGGTCCCGCAAGTATGATTGTCTGGCATAGCATATGTTTACGATTTTAGATGTGAGCAGAATATAACATCGGGATTCGGCGGACGAGGGATTGATACTCACGAATAAATAAAGCAAGTCAGATAGCATCCTCGAGTTAGCAGATCGCGCTAAAAAATTCCAAAGGATAATATACCTTTCGAATCGGTGTGTTCCATTGGCATGAGTGTCTACTTGATCACGCTGCGGCACCAGTGGACATCAGTCACTCCGATCAAATTTTGCCCTCGACATGTCCTTGTAAACACCCCGCCTACGAATAAAAAGGTAACGGAACGAAATACATCATGATGAAATGACCAGAACTCGATTGTGAAAGCAACCCAGGTTTTATAGAAATGAAACCTCGATGGTACTATTATTATTTCCAATTTCGCCATATGCTATAGTTTGGTTCCCCGGCCGCACAGCAAGGACTTTGACGTCCTCGAGCGCGTAGGTTGTAGTACCGGCGGCCACGGGATACTCGAAAGTCATCTTTGTAAAGTTATTGTCAAGGTCATCGCTCAGATCGGTCATGTAATCTTCGACTATCCACTCAGCCTCCTGCTCACACAGTTCGTTGAGACCGGTGAGGTTGTCGTACGCGAGACCGCCCGATCTATGATTTTCGACCATGACGAGCGCAGTTTTTCTGTTGTAAGTGGCGATACTAGCCGTGATGTTGTCTCCGGCTTTCATGTCCAGGCTAAATGTCTCACTGATGGAAGGAGCTGGCACGCGCAAAGCTGTTATGCGAGGGGAAAAAATGCTGAGACAGGGCTGAGGATGTATGGTAAGTTGTCTTCACCTTGATATTGGACCTGGTGCCCACTGATAATCAGGGTAATGCCGGCCTGGACAAAAGCAGTCTGGCACGTGTAGCCATCGATGCCAACCAAGATAGATATAATACGATCCTGGTCAAGCGAGGGACTTGGAACTAGGAAAGATGCAGAGACGGAATTGACGGATCCCTGATAGAACAAAATAGGATGAGATCGAGGCAAGACACCACTCACGGAGCCAATTACAAACCGGGGATATAATGAGAACAGCGCCAGCCCAATTTAGGGTGGTGATGTCACGCTGCTCAAGTCCACGACGGGCCACTGGCGCGTCATACATAGAGCCAGGGATAGCCAGAGCCAAGACCGCGGCAACGGAAATGAAGATGAAGAGGAGTGCGGATTTAGAAGTCATAATGACTCTGAAGAGAACTCGTCAGTTGTTCTTGTCAATTTATATGCTCAGCAAGGCATCCCTACATGTTAAATGGTGTGTGCACGTGTGAGCCTCGGGAGCTATTATTCACCCCTGCCAGCTATCGTTTCCCCCTGACAGTGATGAGCGATAAATAGGACCAAAGAAGTGTCGTTTTCGATGATGGAAGAGAATCGAGGAAGACAAGTCGAACGAACGGTCCTCGAGACTCCCATTTTCGTTTTTGCTTTCACTGTCAGTACCAACAATCTCACCTTCCGGGGTGTTGATTTCACTTGGTGGAGAGTATCGAGTAATGAGCGTGAAGCCAAACCCCGACTGAACTGACACCACCTGGGTCCCCCGAATACATCATGACGTGGTAACCTCCGTTCGCAGGTTTGCAGCGATATGGCATGCCTGAGCGGTGAGTCAACAGAACCACGAATGGTGTTGCTTGCCTTTCCGGGATGGGTGGTTTGAAATAAGGGTGCTGGAGACCTATGAACCGATAGGTGACCTACGTATAGACACGTCACACAACGACCCGGCCGTCTGTGACGAAATATTCATCACCACCACCTTTCGATACAATATCCATTACCATTAAGCTTGGCCTGTGAACGATTGAACATGGCAGGACTGTTACTCACAAACCATCCGAAAGGATATACATGATACCGTGTTAATATGGGTTTTTTGCCTTGTTCTATCGGAAGGAGGGGGTACAGTCAGTGAAATTAAGAAAAAAGAAAGATAAAGACAACATGCCATAGGTGATCTCGTTCCGTGCCTTGATATCCTCCGTGGCATAGCCTGAACTTAGTGGTCGATCTATTCCCCCCTGGTGCCGCAGCACGCTCTCGCTTCCTAGCCCAACGAGACCTCCACCACCTCTCTCTCCGTTCTGTTCCCCACCCCTCTCCTTCCTATCCTCGTCTGCCACATTCTGCGCCCTAGTTGCCCTTCGGGTGAGTCGGGGACCGCTGCGACTCTAAGCTACGCTGTACAGCTGAGATCAATAGGCTGATCGACCAACTTCCAAGGCAGTTCGTCACCCGTTAGTGGGATTCACCGAGATAAGGCAGACGCACCCCAAGATTGTCTTCATGGCATCCGCAACCAAATCCTCATCGATCCGGGACGGATAGCTACTCCTAAGACCGTCCTTGTGCCTTGCGTACGAATGATCTTGCCCACATCCTAGATCATCCTTTCGCCCCTCGCAATAAGTTCTACAAAGGTGCATTGCACCTTTTTGATTCCCCCGAGGCTCTACATAAGTGGCCCGCAGTGACAGATTCAACCGCGACGAGGTGGCACACTAGGCGGATGGATTCTTCGTCGGGGAAGCATTTTCAACTCGTTGGGATTGTCTTGAACGACACATGTTGATTTTCCATTGTCTGATGTGACCAGCCCGCCGTGTGCCGCGATCCTGCGGATGAGGCAAACCGTCGATAGCTGCGCGGATTCGCACGACAACGTGATCTTGTGACGGTGTCACACGGAGAGTCTCACACTGAGATCAAGCCTAGATTTGATAGAGTAAGAACTGGGGATACAGGACAAGGATGTGAGGGTATCTATAGGGATACAGATAGTGATGTGTAAGGCCTAGGTCGGGCTCAAAGCACTGGGTAGGGCTAGGCTTACAAGGGCTCAGGTCAGGCCTGGGTCAGGCCTGGGTCAGGCTTGGGCCAGAGCCTGGGCCTGTAGACTGCTAAGCAAGTGCCAAGATGTAGTTGATTTAAAATTATGCTATGAATAGTAATCCAGCATCAGTGCATTGCTATCACATTGACAGTGTTGTCACTAATGTTGATCTCATCTGCCCCTAGTGACTCTGAATTCAAGTTTAGCATCAGAAATCCCATCCTTCAAGATCATCATTCCTTATGTCCTCCAACCCCACAGACACACTTGTTTCATTGTTACCAACCTCTAATGAGTCAGCATCAGCCAAAACAGAAGAGTTACCATGAAAGAGCAAGTCACAACATATTAAGCACTTGAGACATTGCAGTACTTCAATGATATCTGGCTTGAGGCAATTATGGTGCTTGTTAATAGTAATTCCTGCAGACAAAAAAGCTTGTTCACTTGAAACTGATGTTGCCATGATAGAAAGATAGTCCCAGGCAAGTGAGATCTAGATAGGATATCTATTGAAACTGTTACAGGTCTACATTTTAACCCCTATTCTTGCACAATCTAGTGCTCGACTGCGCTCACGACTAGTAGCTTGATGCTACACTTTACTAGGATCTATAGGACCACTAGTACCACTAGACGCTCGATGCGATCCAGTTACTATGTCCTCCAATCTTATCTTATCGGTCTAGGCTAGCCCTACCAATTATATGCACTTCACGAGGTATTGTATACACTCATTTACATTATTATAAGGTTCACGATTGGATCTGCAATCCAATCTCACACATATGCTTAGGGGCTAATACCCTCTAGCCACGATCGCATGCGCTATGCGCATGTACTCACTTCCATTCCACATCGCCTCGATGGCTATGTATATGCTTCCATTCTACATGTGTTGCACGCATGTTATACCCTCTTCCATTCCTATTTATTAACCCTCGGACCACATCTTCCGATTTACTATTTATCATACAGACTATTAGTATATCTATTAGATCTACCGTACATGGGTGTACATAGAGTAGATGGTATATAAAGCAAGGCGACTAGCTGGATGTCCTCCAGTCTAGTTCACCTTGAAGTCTTCCCCAAAGCTTCAGGCGAGCTCTCGGGCATACTCCACCCTTGACTCATAAAGTCTCATTCCTCTACCTAGACGGTAGATACCAACACAGGATCTAGCTAGGTTATATAAACGACTCAGGGGCTACTATGCCCCCTAGGTTTTGGGTTGTTTCAGTCAATAAAATAGAAAACCACCCAGTGTTCAGCAACAATTCCAACAATTCCCAGCTCCCTGTAGTAGTCCAGCCCATGGTTTTTTTAAATGGAGTTGGCCACTATGGAAATGAGGTAGCTATGGAAGACATTGCTGAGTAGGCATCTGCATGGGTATACCCTAGAGTATCTCTGGTCGGACCTGTACCCATACCCACTGATGTACCCACACCCACACCATGGGTATGGGTAAAGCGACAGATCAGCAAAATTGGACCCAGGACATGACCCACAGTGGGTCATACCCATGGGTATCTATATTGAAGCATGACACAAACAGACTGATTGACTACAGTGTAATACCATCCCAGCCATCCTTCGAAGACTCCTCATCACCCTCAACATCTGGAAGAGCAGTCACAGCCAACACATCCTCCATTTTGACCAGGCCAAGTGAGCTCCAAGACTCCAAGCATAGGAGCGCACAAGTAGTCTGAACGGAAAGGTGAGAGCGCATGTGTGAGATGATCAGATGGCTGCAACTGAACAAACATTCTACATCTATAGATGTAGCTAAAATAATCACAAATGAGCATATGTTGTTAAAGTCAGATGGTACTTACCAGGGATCATCAAATAGTCCATCACCATGCACAACAGGTTCAGATAGGCTGCCTGGCACTCATACCACCACATCAGAGGTTCATTCATGTACTCTACATCAGTGCAGAGGTACCGCTCAACCTTGTCACCTAGGTCTGAGGCTTTGGGTGCTATGAGTGCAACCATATTGTCAAAAATATTACCCTGCAAATAATGTGTAATAGTTCACAAGTAATGGTAAGTGGTAAGACACACACCTTTAATGGTAGCTTGGGTACATCCTCACCCAAGCTGTCATTGTCACTAGCCTCCTCTTTAGCATATGAATGCTGGTATGCATCCTTGATGAGCTTTCGGGCAGTGTCAATACACTCTTCCTCCCAGCATGCATTCATGAAGTAGGTGAGTTTGTGTTGTGGGTGTAGAACTACAAGGAGTACCAGTTAGTAATAGTTCACTTGTAGCAAAGTACTTACCCATTGTGATCCTGTACACTTTGGAGCTGTTTGTTAGCTGGTAGTACCAGTTAAGTGTTCGTTTTGCAAGGCTAACGGTGGTATGGATTGCAGGACTGAACTTGCGCTCCAGTGAACAGGTTGTAAGCTTTTTGTCGATGAGGTCCATGGTGGGAATGACTGTTGCAAGATTTGGTGTGGAACATGAAAAGAAAAGTGTTGCATCCTTCAGAATCTTTACATTTGTTTAGCATCGTGACCAGTGACCATAACACCTCATGCACACACCTTCAGCATGTTGTGTAGCTGTGCTAACAATTTCCATTCCACATCATCCAGCTCCAGATATCTCAACCCCAGCACATGGTCCTGGGTCACACTGTCAACTGCTCTGTGATACTTCAATGTATAGTCAAACATGTCAAACATGGAATTCCACTGAGTCAACACATCATGCAGCAAGTTGGTAACATTCACTCCCATCTCTTGAAGAAGTTTCTGCCAGACTGGCAACAATTTCATGGTTGAGTGGATGAGCTTGAAAGCAAGTCTACAAATCTGTTAATAATAAGCCATTCATCAGACAAGGTATCATCTCTTTCTGTTTTGTTTCTTACCTTCACAAGCGCTAACTTGACTGGCCTAATGCTTTTCAGCAATTCCTGCCGTTCCTCATTGGCAAGCAGTCTGATCTCATCAACCAATCCATCGGCATCATCCTTTCTCTCATCACACGTCAAGTCTTCCTCTGCAATGGTCACAAGATCCTCACTCTCCACCTCCTCACTCAGCTCCTCAAGTTCCTTCATCAGGCATGCCTCCTCAGCTGTCATGTTCTTGTCAATGTTTGCTGCTCCCTGGCCACCTTCACCCCACTTTCTTGGATTTGCATCAAACTCCCTTATCAATGCCTTCACCACAAGGTTTATTGTGTGCAGGAAGCGCTATGTGTGTGCAGACACTCCACCGAAGTCAAGCAGTGTGTCACCCAACTCCTTGACCATCACATTATTATTTGAAGCATTATCGCATGTGATACTCAAGATCTATCTTGAGGTGAGCACATTATCCATTGCCTGTCACTTCAAACTGACCTTTTCCTCAATCATAAATTCTTCCAGGATGTTTTGAAATGTCCATGCAAGTTCTTCGCCTGTATGAGACTTCAGGATGGTCAGTCAATGTGGACAGTGAACCAAGGTATGTCTGCGCTACCTTTGCTACCTCAACAACATCTAACGGAAAACTCAATGGCATGCCTTGATGTTCTAGGTGGACCACAAATGCAACAAGAGCATGATGGTTGGGCACAGTCCATGTGTCCATTGTGAAATTCAATTTACTGTTGTACTCCTAGTGAGCTGCTTTAGTATTTCAACCAAAGATGCCTGTGCTGGTAAATACCCTCAACATTTTAGCCACTCTGACCTGGGTCCTTGCAAACATGAGCCAAACATCACACAAGACAGTCAAATTGGAAGGTATGTAGTATTCCGGACGTCCCGTCTTCATCAATGACTGAAATCCACAATCCTTGATGATTTGAAATGGCCACAGACTCTCACACACCCATCTCACAATTTCTGCCCTGCATATAATAGTTTCACAACTCCAAGTCAAGTTGGATGGTGGTGAAAACACACTTGGTCTCTGCATGTGTATGTTGCCAATGCAAGTAAGTCACCTTCCCTTTTCCTTTCCTTTCAAATGCCTCTGTGATTGACCCAGTATGTAGGATACTTGCAACAATTCTTTTGTGTGCCTCTGCAACATTCTTTGCACTATCAGCAGCCTTCAAGGTTTCCACTCCCCAGCACTTCTTTGCATGCTTGCACATGTTTCCGGTTGATCGTGCATCAGTTGTGTCAAGGTACCTGCACACTGTGACTTTGCATCTCTTTGCACAGCACCTAAAGACATGTGAGCACTGCCCACCAGCTTCCTCAATGGCTGGAGTTGGCTGGAAGAATGCATAAACAGGCAAGTAGGGCTGCCAAAGTTCAGTTCTGAATCTAAGGTTCGAACCTGAACCTCTGAACTGAACCTCGAGGTTCAGGTTCAGTTCAGGTTCAGGTTCAGGCCTAGAGCATTAGGTT
>JBBPLR010000210.1:11049-22220 GCA_038089915.1 Sutorius australiensis | reverse complement strand
CTCTGGCATCATATCAAAAAGGAGCTTGCCAAACATCCAAGGCATGCCAAAGGAGTATGGGAGATTTGGGATAGAGTGGTGGAAGTGGGAACAATATAGATCCAGAGGTGTGTCAGAATCTAATCCAAAGCATGCCTAGGAGGATCAAGGCACTGATCAAGGCCAAAGGAGGTCATACACAATTGATTCAATGACACACTAAATTGAATTGACTATATCTTCATGGATACAAATATAAATTATATAAATATTTTTGAAACATAGCCAAGAGTAGATACATTCAGCTACTCACTTACACTTTGGCTCTATTTGTTCCTGTTCTTATGTTATTCATCAGATATTCCAAAATCTCAAAATATTGACTCAATTTTGGAAGTCACTGTACATACTACCTCACTGATGCAGGCTTTCCAAGCTATCCAGAATTGCTGGTCCCTTTTTGTGGTGAATGATACCATCTTGCTAAATGGGAACATGCTGCAATCCACTAAGTCTTATTTCCAATGCCCTCTTTTTAAAGCTAACAAGTACTTTAGGCCTGCAAATCAGTGGAAAGATTTTTATTTATGCCATGCACAACTATGGAACATCATTGAGCAAATCAGGTGTCATCAAGTGCTGCTTTTATATTTTCACTATCTCACCCAGGTTCAACATGGATTTCCAGGTGTGGATCCCCTCCCATATGCTGCTGCATTCACAATATCATCTGGATATTTGACATACAGAATATAGAAGACATAGAGGACACTGCTGGTCACAACTTGATGGCTTCAACAAGGGACAGGATTGCTGATGCACTGTGGATCAACTACATGGCAGAGTGGTTGAGGTGGGGGAATCCTGTTGTGGACCAGTGAGAAAGGTAGTATAAAATGTATGTGTTACAGGTCAATTTTAGCGCCATTCTAAAGCCCCCATATTCAGGTTAGACACCCCCAAGCAAGGGCTAGATGCTCTACAGAAGGCTTGACGCCTCACTCAAGTTCCTAGACTTCTAAGTGCCACTTAGATGTGCAAGCACATTCCAGTCACTAAGTCTATTATCTTATCTCGAAGATAAGATCAAGCTTATCAGCAGGACTGATTATCCTATTAGTCACATGGTATTGATTACCATTATTGACATTATTATAGAGTTCAAGATGCACATGGCATCATTGATCTAAATCAGATCTCATCTGATCTTAGGGATCTGGAATCCCTCATGTCCCCCATGAGGCCACTGCCTCACCATGCCTTGAAGGCATGTATGATCTTCCATTCTGCCACACCTCATGTAGGCAGCAAGTATTTAATATGATAGGAGCTATCCCTCTTTCTTCTATGCACACATGCATTGCATGCATGTTTTCTATTCCAATCTTATTTATTAACTTCCATTCTACATAGCCTTGAAGGCTATACATTATGCTTCCATTCTGAGGCTCTGCAGCCTCATTGCAACCTCAAGGACTACTCCTTTATTTAGTTGTACATCTATAGATTAGATTACAACATATATAAATAGAACTTTGATATATATACCAAAGGTACTAGCTGGTTAACCCCAGTCTAGTTCACTTTGGATTTCCTCACCTGAAGTAGGCAGGAGGATACTTCCCCAGTCCCCACTAGTACTCAGGGCATAAGCAGCCCCCAAGTTGAGCCAAGAGCATGCACTTGTCTCAATCCTTGTCCAGCAAGCTTGGACATTCCAGCAAGCAGCCTACTGGCCTAGGGGTTTGGGTTGTTTCAGTATATACCTAAGTGAGTCAAATAGAAACAAACAAATAAAAATAATAAAGTGATGAAGATGGAAGTTATCATGGAAAGTTATGGAATCTGCTGGAAGGAAACATTGACTAGATGAATGGAAGATATCAGAATGTATCAGAATGTATTAGTGTAGAAAGAGAAAAGAGAGTCTATAGGTAAAACATAACAGGATCCTTGTAAATAGTGTCATCAGGCTTTGAGAGCTTTGATAATAGTGAGGAGTTCTGGGTCTTAGATACATATCATAGTTGGGTTTGATGGGAAGAAAGGTTTGGGAAAGATATGAGCTGTTACAGGTCCATTTTTAGCAACATTCTAAGCCCCTATCCTCGGGTTAGATACCCCTATTCAAGGGCTAGATGCTCTACTAAGACTTAAAGCCTTAATCCAAGCCTATGGACCTCTAGTGCCACTTAGATGTGCAAGCACATTCCAGTCACTAAGTCTCATATCTTATCTTCAAAATAAGTTTAAGTTTATCAGCTGAACTGATTATCTTATCAGTCACATTGTATTAATTACCTGTGTTGACATTATTATAAAAGTTTAGGAAGCACATGGCATCATTGGATCTTAGGGATCTGGAATCCCTCATGTCTACCATGAGGCCACTGCCTCAACATGCCTTGAGGGCATGCATGATCTAGAGATCTGCCACACCATGTGTAGGCAGCAAGTATTTAATGTGATAGGGGCTAGGTCCTTACTTCTATGCACACATGTGTAAAACACATGTTCTTCTCTTCCATTCTACATAGCCTTCCAGGCTATGCTATGCTTCCATTCTGAGGCTCTGCAATCTCATTGCAACCTCATGGACTATTTCCTTAACAATTGTAGATCTATAGACTAGATCACAATATATGTACATATTGTGGACCCTATCCTATATATACCCCAGGGTTCTAGCTGGTGTCTCCAGTCTAATTCTCTTGGATTTCCTCACATAAGCTGCCTGGATACTTCCCCAAGACTCCTGCTAGTCTCAGGGCATAATTAACTCCCAAGCTCAAGTCTAGTAGAGAAGTGTATTTGACTCCCCTTTGCCTATCAAGCTCAGGCATTCCAGCAAGTGGTCCATTGGCCTTAGGGGTTTGGATTGCTTCATGAGCAGGGATGCTATTCATTATTATTGTCAGTTTGAAGAAGTGTTGCTCCAGATGCCTATTTTGAGGTATCAGTGGCAATTACAGAAGGTTGAGTAGAATCTGGGAGTTGGAGGACTGGTTTTTGAAGAAAGAAGATTTTTAGTGTGTCAAAGGCAGTTTGGCAGGAGGGAGTCCAGTCCCATTGATGATTGGTGCAGGTTAGGTTGAGGAGAGATCTAGCTATGTTGGAGAAGTTTGGAATAAATCATTGATAAAAGTTGGCAAATCCAAGAAGGACCAGACATCTCATACTTTGAAAGGCATTGACCAGGAGGCAATTCCATTGAGTTTAACTAGGTCCATAATGGCTTTCCTGGGAGAAATGATAGTACCCAAGAATTCTACTTCAGTGGTGATGAAATTGCATTTTTCTAGTTTTAAATGCAGGTCTAGTTTCTTCATCCTTTGAAGGACTTGTTTGATTCATTCTTTGTGGATAGTGGGGTCAGGGAAGAAAACGAGAAGGTTATCCATGTAGATAATGAGCCATATCATGTCCCTGAAGTAGTTGTTCATTATTAGAAGGTGGCTGGCAAGTTAGTCAGTTTGAAGAACATGATGATTGGTTCATAGAGTCCTTTGTAGGTAATAAACATGGCCTTCTATTGATGTCTGTCTTTGATTCTGACATTATTATATTCCCATTGTACATTGAACTTGGTGATTAGTTTTACTCTTTGTAGTTTATCCATTAGATTGGAGATCAGTGGGAGAGGGTATCCATCTCTGATGGTGTGTTCATTTAGATACCTGTAGTCTTGGCAGGGATGGAGTTTTCCTTCTTTCTTTTTGACAAAAAAGAAAG
This sequence comes from Sutorius australiensis, assembly GCA_038089915.1. Classification (NCBI taxonomy): domain Eukaryota; kingdom Fungi; phylum Basidiomycota; class Agaricomycetes; order Boletales; family Boletaceae; genus Sutorius; species Sutorius australiensis. The sequence continues at coordinate 18,509 of JBBPLR010000210.1, read as the reverse complement.
GAGAAGTCTAGGGGAAGTTGGAGGGTCAGATTTTTCCTGCTTTAAAATTTTCTTCTAGGAAGTCTTCTATTGCTTGTTGTTTCTCTGGAGAGAGAGGATAGATTTTTCCAATTTTAGGGATGAATGATTCATTGAGGTTGATCTCATAGTCATAAAATCTGGTGGGGGGAAGATGATCCATTGCTTCTTTGGAGAGTACCAAGATAAATTCTTGGTACTCTGTTTTTCAGTGCAAGGATAAAATGTGTGGGATGACCTATCACACAGAGAAAGAGCCCTGTGAGGGGCTGGGGACAATGAATTGTGATTTTAAATTCCCTGGTATGGGTCAACCTATATACTACAGTACTATTGGAAATGGTTATGGGTGATCACCCAAATGTCTTGCATCCCATTTCATACATATCATCAAAGGGTGGCAGTTGGCTTGTCCACATTTGATATCTGTGGGCATTGCTGCAGCTCAACACTCCCCTTCAAGTTGAGTGGAGGCTGAGACCCTTGGTGTGATGTATGTGCAATTGACAAGGTAGGGCTTTCATGAGGATGTTGGCCATCATCTCATCTGTTGGACAATATATGGGCATTAACCATCTGAGCTGTATTGATCCTCACATATGAAGATTCTTAAGATTGAAGTACTTAGCTTGTTTATGGAATTGTGCATTTGTGACAATGGCAATCACTGACTTATTGTTGCCATATAGGATAGTGGCCTTCTTCAGTTCATGACTGAGTTCTGTATAGAGTTTACAGAGCCAGATGATGTCCTTTTTGGTGCATGCCATTGAATTGAACTCTGTTTCTGTGGTTGAGAGTGCAAGAGATATTTCCTTCTTTGAGCTCCAGGTAATGGCACCACCATTTAACAGGAATGTGCTGCTGCTCATTGACATCAAGTCATGATTATTAGCAAAACTTGCAGCAGCATATCCATAAAATTCACCAATGGTCCTATTCTTCATATACATTACCCCTAGTTCCTTTGTCCCTTGTAGATAGCACAAAACATGTTTTGCAGCAGTCCAGTGTGCCAATTTGTGGTTAGTATTGAAGGAATGGAGTTTGTTGACAGCATATGTGATGTTGGGACAGGTGCCAATAGCAGCATATATAAGCAATCCTGTAAGTGATGCATAGTTCCCATATGGGAACACTGGCTCAGTGCTCAGTTTGCATGGCTTGAGTTTTACATTCAGATTGAGTGGGGTGGACACTGTGCTGCCATCATGCATTAGATACTTTTCAAGTAGGCTCTCAATGTACTGTATTTGTTGAATGGTCAGTGTTCCCTGTTCTTGATCTTGTGTAATTTCTAGCCCAACAAGTTTATTCAGGTCACCTAGATCAGTGATCTTGAATAATTTCTGTAGGTCATTCTTTAATTTGACCATCTTTTTTTTACTGTTTGTAAACGGTAGGAGATTGTTGACCTATACTGTTATTATTTCAATGGAATCCCCATCATGTCATACATAGATGCAAGGATCACTATGGAGACACATGAATCTTACCCCACTGAGCCTTGTATCTAGCTCTTCATTCCTTTTTTAGCCAGACTGTGAAACAACCCAAACCCCAAGGCCAATGGGCCACTTGTTGGGATGCCTGAGCTTGGTAGGCAGGGGAGGTAACAAGTACATGACTCTGCTTGACTTGGGAGGGCTGCTTATGCCCTGAGTACTAGTGGGGACTAGGGAAGTATCCAACCAGATTGTGGAAGAAAATCCAAAGTGAACTAGACTGGGGATTAACCCAGCTAGAACCTCTGGTATATATACCAAAGATCTATTTACATATGTTGTAATCTAATCTATAGACATACAACTAAATAAGGGAGTAGTCCTTGAGGTTGCAATGAGGTTGCAGAGCCTCAGAATGGAAGCAGACATAGCCTTCAAGGCTATGTAGAATGGAAGATTAATAAATAGAAATGGAAATGGAAATATGCATGCAATGCATGTGTGCATAGAAGAAAGGGGGACAGCCCCTATCATATTAAATACTTGCTGCCTACATGAGGTGTGGCAAAATGGAAGATCATACCTGCCATCAAGGCATGGTGAGGCAGTGGCCTCATGGTTGACTTGAGGGGCACCAGATCCCTAAGATCAGATCAGATCAGATCTAGATCCAGTGATGCCATGTGCATCCTGAACTCTATAATAATGTCAACAATGATAATCAATACCATGTGACTGATAAGATAATCAGCCCTGCTGATAAGCTTGATCTTATCTTCGAGATAGGATAGTAGACTTAGTGACTGGAATGTGCTTGCATATCTAAGTGGCACTAGAGGTCTAGAGTCTTAAATAAAGGCTTTAAGCCTTGGTAGAGTGTCTAGCCCTTGTTTAGGGGTATCTAACCCGAATATAGGGGCTTTAGAATGGCACTAAAATTGATTGACCTGTAACAGACTGTTTTAGTCCATATAGAGTTTTTATTAGGTGATATAGTCGAGATGTGCCATCATTGTAGCCCTGGGGTTGCTCCATATAGATGTCCTCTTTGAGCTTTTCATTTATGTATGCTCCTTTGATATCCATTTGCTGGATTTCCCAGTCTTCAGCTACAGCAAGTGTGAGAATTGCACATATCATCTCAAGTTGTACCACTGGGGAAAAAGTCTTATTGTAATCCATGCCCAGAATTTGGCTGAATCCTCTAGCCACTGGGTGGGCTTTATACTTTTGTAAGATTCCATCTTTATTGTATTTTCAAACAAAGATTCATTTATTCATCATGGGTTTTCTATCTGCAGGAGCATCTGCAAGCTCCCAAGTACCCATACATCACAGCATTTCAAGCTTGGTTTGTATAGCCTTTTCCCATTCAGGCCACTCAGGTGAGCTCATTGCTTCCTTGAGTGATTTTGGATCCTTGCTGCTCACATTTATTTCAGTGAATGCAGTATATACTGCAGCAGCAGCTGTTGATGCTGACTTCTTGTGATCAGTCTCATCGCATTTGTCATCATTATTGTTGCCATCATTGTCATGACTTGACTCAGGTACATCATTTTTATCCTGAATGTCTTTGACTGACACTCAGCAATCTATATTCTTGTCAGGGTTATTCTCATTGCCTCTGGCATTGGATTGTGTTTGATAGGGCACATTGGTAGGCTCAACATGTTTGTTGGCCTCTCTTCCTGACATGGCTCACTATTTTTTATAGATGACTCCTTATTTGGTTCATCTTGCTGAGGTGGGCTACATGTCATGGTATTATCCTTGGGCAGTTGTGCAGGTATGTTCACTTCATTGCCCTTCAGACATTTACTAGCACTCATTTCAGCATCATTAGTCAGTGTGTGCTTCAATTTATTTGGACCACTATCATTTGCCTGCACCTCCCCTTCAAACCATGATTCAACAAGAGGTTTGTCCATATTCATAGGCCAACAATATTCTTGGCTGACTTTTACTGTCTTTTTGGCAGTATCATAGTATCTAATAGCTTTTGGACCATCCTCATACCCAGTAAAAATATGGCACTTTGCCCAACTATCCAGTTTTGACAGATTCAATTTCTGGTTAAGAATCTACACAGGATGGCTGAATTTTTGGACAAACAAGATGTCCAGTCACTTGCTGGGCCATTTCTCATATGGCATCTGGATAGGCACAGCACATGTATAGACATGGTTTTGGATGTATGTGGCATAGCTCATGGCTTCGGGCCACAACTCAAATGGTACATCATGTACAAATAACATTGAGTGAGCCAATTCAACAACTGTTTTATTCCAGCATTCAGTGACACCATTTTGTTCAGGCATATATGGAGCACTCATCTGGATTTCAATTCCATAGTCCAGACACCACAGCTGCAAGTCTTTGTTTATATACTTGTGGCCATTATCAGCTTGAATTGCCTTTGGCAAGAATGAATTCTGATATTCAATATATGCCATGTATTGTTTCACTTTGGTAGGGGTTTCATCCTTTGTCTTCATGAAGCTTATGGTACAATGTCTACTAGCATCATCAATAAATGACATGTAGTATTGGTATCCCAGCAAGGACAATATTCTCACAGGTCCCCAGACATCTGTATGGGTGAGTTCACCTGGTTTTCTATCATGTGTTTTAGGTAATGCTTTCTGTTCAATCTTTGCTTTGATGCAGGTTTCACATTCAAAGTCCTGTGAGCTATCACACAATGAAAAGCCTTCAATAAGGTTCTTTCTGTGTAAGCACTGCAGCCCACTAATTGTGATATGGCCTAATCAACAATGCCATTCCTTCCATGTCCAGGCACATTTCACTGTAACAGCAATGTTGGCCACATTATGGAACACAGTAATTTCTGTCCATGATGATGCCATCATCCTGTCTGTCCAGGACCACTTCCTCAACTATGTCCTCATCCTTGGTGCCCATCTCAACCTTGATGCTGCCCTCCCCACCCCACACATCCTCCATGACCACACCTGGGACCTTGTCAGCCAAGGTAATATAGTTCATTCTTTAAGGTTGCTATTGTGAGTAACTTATCTTTTGCATCACACAGGAATATTTGGCTGCTGGTACATATAACATGGCCACCTGCACTATTGATGCATTGTAGAGAGCCATTGCTCTCTATGTTCATAAACCCCTATTTTCTAGTGTTCTAGGAATTCTGGGGTATCCTGTGTCCAGTCCATCTGTTCCAAAGTGATCCTATTCCATTTTGGACTTCAAAACACTTCATCCAAGCTGGAAATCACTTAATCTGGTCTGGAAATCACTTATTCTGCTCTGGAATACCTCTATTTTGTTTCAGATTTACCTTATCTTGTTTGTGCATATGCATTTATACTTACCATTGACATCCAGAACACTTTCTGATGTGTTTAGGCACATACCACATGTACCTGTCACTTCCTTGGTTACAGTCTTGGATATACCTGGACTATAAATTCTGTACTGGTATTCCTAGAATATCAATCAAGCACTCTTTTGCCAAATTTCCTATCATCCTTAAGTCCCTTTGCATCAGCAGAGTCATCCTCCAGACCTCATTCTCATCCAGAATATAATTTCCTCCTCCTAGTCCGGAAATTTGGTTTTCAGCTATTCTCTTTGTCTTAATTGCCCAGACTACTTTCCAGCACTGCAGGCTGTCTCAGCAAACCCTTTTCATCACCCAACCTTACCTTCAGAATCCCTGGGAATGAACATACTTGCCCTCCCTTGCACCCACCTGACTTTTTTTACCTACAGCATGTGATTGAAATTAGGTTTTGATGGGCTGTGGGCACATACAGTACCCTTGTCAAATATAGGATATATTGTTCATCATTGATATATGTTTGTAATGTGACAGTTTCCTGTCCATGTGTGATGACAGGCCTATTAGCAAGCCCTTTTATGGTGGTTCGAGGTGTTGACTGATACATTGTAAAAGCTCCAAGATCAGCACAGATGTGCATTGTCACACCAGAATCAAGAATCCATGAGTAAGCTGAAAAGTTGGCCTCGAGGGCCTTTGACATTTCATTCTTGTCAGATATATTACATGCAGTGAAACTCATCTTGAGTTCTTCATCACTGTTCAATTCCTCTTTTACAACTTGAATGTGCACCTTCCCTTTTCCTTTCTCCAACACAGGGTTCTTCTTCCCTCTGTTGCCATGAACCTTGGTTGTGTGCCCCTTATCTTTATTGGCAGTTATGTCAACACCTGTCTTCCTCATGGCCAATCTTGTCACAAATCTCATACTGTGGTGCCTTCTTTCCAAGCCAATGGCAGGCTGAGGTGGTATGGTTGTGATGCTCACAGATATGGCACACCTCTTCCTTTTTCTTCTCTTTACTGCAAGATGACAAAGTGGTGTAGGCAGAGGAGTCCACTTGATTTAGTCACTTGAGTTGTTGAAACTCATTGGACAGAATGGACTTGAGTTGGGTGACAGTTATTGATTTCATAGTCCCTTGAGTGAGTAGCAATGAGATGAAAGGGTTCCAGCAGCAGGGGAGAGTCTTGAGCATTGCTTCCTTGAAGTCCATGTCTGGGATGCACCTACCCTATGAAGCAAGAAGATTACAAGTGTGAGTAAGCTCATTAAGATGTTCTGTGATATTGGTATCATCAGTAGCATGCTTCTGCCAGAGCATACCAATAGAGAATTGTCCAAGCTGGACATGAGTGGGTTTGTGAATGGTGTGAAGTGCTGACCACATTGTTGCAGCAATCTTGCAATGTATAACCTGGTTGACTTCATTGTCAGTTAGGCCATTGAATATGCAGTTGCAGTTGACCCAATCTGCAATGGTAGGGTCCACATCCAATCCAGGAGGTCTTGGAGTCTTGCCAGTCACAATATTGTATAACCCCTTGTTCTTGAAAGTGGAGGTAATCCAGGCTTTCCAGGCTAGCCAGTTGTCATGGTCCTTATCCACACCTAGCTTGTCTCATTTGATGAAAAGAGTGATGATAATGGGAATATGAGGCAGTATGGTAGGGACAGTACCTGCACCAAGTGGCAATGTGGTCACAGCAGTAGGCTGCAAGGATGATAGAGGAGTGATAGATGAGGGAGCCATTCCCAATTGGGAAAGTGGCTGTGAAGCAGGTGTTTCCAGTGTTGACTGTGCAGTGCACAGTGTGCCTAATGTTATAGTGGATCAGCTCATGGTAGGAAATAGGAGTGATGGCAATAAAATGAACTCAATGTGGTAGGTCAGAGTGTGGGGCTCATAACCTTTTGCAGTGCAAGGATAAAATGCACAGGATGACCTATCACACAGAGAAAGAGCCCTGTGAGGGGCCAGGGACAATGAATTGTTATTTTAAATCCCCTGGTATGGGTCAACCTATATACTACAGTACTATTGGAAATGGTTATGGGTGGTTGCCCAAATGTCTCATATCTCATTTCACACATATCATCAAAGGGTGGTGGTCAGCTTGCCCACATTTGATATCTGTGGGCATTGCTGCAGCTCAACACTCTGATAGGAGACAAGATTTTGGTTTGTCTTTTTCTGCTTGGATGGTGAGTTCTCTAGTAGTGGTTAGCCCAGTAACCTGTGCAGAGGAAATATAATGAGATCCACATTTAATGACTAAATGTATTAGCCTATTTTTCAACATGTGTTGGAAGTAAAGATGTGGGATGGATGGTTTGGCATCATTATCAGGGTCAAGGTATTCAAAAAGCATTCCATCTCAGATTGTATTTACATGATGATATTTTGGTGGAGATTTCCTTGATTGAGATTTATGTATTCTATGGCAAACATCATTGGCTGAGAACATATTAAGGAGTGCTTGTGATTGATTGATATTTTCTTTGACGGAGAGGGTTTTATTTTTCTAGTTAATGGTGGAGTTTACTTTGAGAAGCCAGGGGTATCTGAGGATGATGTCATCTTTTCTGCAATTGATCAAGCAGACATTCACTTTATGGGCAATTCCTTCTATGTTGACAAAGAGCATATAGAAGAATTTAATTTCTCCTAATCAAT
>JBBPLR010000210.1:0-11039 GCA_038089915.1 Sutorius australiensis | reverse complement strand
ATCAATTTGGGGAATTGTCTGTACTATTGACATAAAGGATTCAAGCATATGTAGGTAGGGTTATTGGGGGGTTTCTTCATCAATATTTTGTATGTATTTGGTTCCTTTTGATTTGGTAGTGAATGTCCTGCATTCTTTGCTTTCACATCTGGGTTTTTAGCATCTGAAGCAGAGTTTTTCTCTAATACAGCAAAGTTTTTCTTCTGGCATTAATTTAGCCACTCTGATTGTGTTGACATCCATTGCATTGGGATCTCATTCTATATTGGGATGAGGGGTGAAGACCAGATGATAAGGGGCTTGGTGAGTTCTAGATCTTTTGATTGCCCTGATTATTCATCTACATCCCATTGTCTAGCTACTTCATTATATCATTCCTGGATGGTGATTAATGTTGGTTGGAGATAATTGATGTTCCTCATAATCCAAGGAGGAAGGCCATAGAAATAGTATCCAATGAGGGTGGTGTTCTCCATGATTTCTACTTCTGTTACTTTAGTTTGGAAGTTTGCTGTGTAGTTGGTGAGTGAAGGTTCCTAGGATCTTGTGGTAGAGAGCCAATATACCACAGAGTTTTTCATGTATTTTAGTTTAAAAGCCTTTAAGAATACATTGATGAAATTTCAAAGTTTCCTAGGGTTATGGTTATGCCGGAAATGGCTTATTTTTGAATGGTGAAGGCTCATGCTTGAGCAGACCCATTGGTCATATAGGAAAGGATGAAAGTAGTTTTCTTGAAATCATCTTTATAAATATCTTTGTTGACATGCAGGTAAAATTGCATAGATCTGATCCAATATTCTGCTGTGTTCATCATAGGCTTCAGGCTGTTTGAGGCAGAGTTCAATGGATTTGGTGATCATTGGGGCATTCTGGGTTGGTTGAGAGAGAGGAGCTGAAGCTGAAGTTGAGGTATTTGGTGGGAGGGGCCTGTAATAAGGGTGGACTGGGATATTTCTAGTAGGAGTGGGAAATGGAGGAGTGGAGGCTTGAGGGATAGTGAGGGAAGCTGAGAATTTATGTGCTAGTATTTGGTCTTCTTTTTCTTCAGTGATTTCTTTGATGGATTTGTCTGGATCCTCTGTAGGGGAGGTTTCTTTTTGAGGAAATATCAAGCTTTCAGACAGGGAGGGTTCTGCATTACAAGAATGTCTCCAGCAGGGATCTGTGGGTGGTTTTCAGGTAATGTTGGTGGTGTAGGGCAATACTAGCTCCTTTGTTATACTCAACCCCAGTTGGGATAATCATGGTCTCAAGGCATTGCTAAGGTTTCTTGGTGATGACACACTGCCAGTGATTCTCTTTCAACTGCAATGAGGATTGACATCAACTGGAGTCACTTAAGAGTACTACACTATTGAGGGTGACAAGTGAAGAAGGGAAGCTACATAGATGTGTTTGCAAGAGGTATAGATTGAGAGAGGAACTAGCTTGGAGTATTGTAACAGCAAGCTAGCTACTTAAATAGCACAAAATGATAAAGGTTTTTGGAAAAAGGTTATGAAAAGATTGAGAATAGATTATGGAAAGGTTAAGAAGGGAAGACCACAGAAACTGGTGCTACAGTAAAAAGAAGTGACTAATGAAAACTAGATATGAAAGAAGATTCATGGTGATGCTTGTGAAAATGGAAAGGTCAGATCATGAAGCTATATGAGAGAATAGCTTTGGAAGAGCAAGTCCAAATGGAACAAGAAGGAGCTAAGTAAAAAGAAGAGTCCAAGAGTGTTATAACAAATATGAGTTATTCAATCAACAATCAAAAAGTGCAAAACATTGGGACAATTTTGTGAGTCACTGTATATAAACAAGCAAAGAAATGATTCACAGAAAAAGACTAAGCCTTAGGATATCTGAGAAACAATAGATTCAATTCCCTTTTTTCTCACATGAACTCTATTATATACATATGGTGATGTAATGGACTGTGAGTCAGATGACAACTCATCTTCATTTATTTCAAACTTGCCATCAGAGAAGTCTTTGGCTTGTCTGAAGCTTGCCATGGACATAAAACCTGAGCTTAATTTCTCTTATTTACTTTCATATCAAATTCCAGAACAGTGGCATCTTTGTTTGGCCAGTAAACCTTAAAAAGAAACCCACCATAAAAATAAGGGTTGCACCAGATGGCAAAGAACAGGAATACACTCTGGCAGAAGCACTGCTAGATAGCAGAGCCAATGCCATTTTCATTGATACTGCATGGGTTAAAAATAATAAAATCCCCTTGACCCCATTGTATCACTCTATTCCAGTCTACAACATGGATGGGACTAAGAACTCTGCTAGTAACATTACCCACACTGCAGAATTGATCCTAGATTACCAGGGTCACAAGAAAAAGATCACTACTGAAGTCACAGGTCTTGGAAAGAATACTATGATTCTAGGCTACTCTTGGCTTAAATGTCACAAGCCTGCACAGTATGCCTTACACATTGCCCAAGAGATTGTTGGGAATTACAGAACAAGTTGCTCTTGATATGACTTTTAGAAAAAAGAAGAAGAAGAAATGATGAGAGATATTTATGCTACTATTATATTCTAGAGAAAAAGTCATAGGTAAAAGTAGAAGAGAAAACTGCAGATAAGCTAGTCCTTTCTCAATACCATGAGTATATTGAACAATTCAATAAAAAGGAATTAGAATGCATGCCTGTATGAAAACCATGGAATCATATAATAGATCTGAAGGAAGAATTTAAACCAAAAAAGAGTAGAAGGGAGTCTCTGCCTTCATAGATGATCAACTACCTAGCATTCCTTATCTCAAAAAAGGATGAGAAGAAAAGGATGATTCAAAACTACCATTATGTAAATGGATGCATGGTAAAGAACAATTACCCACTCCCACTTATCACCCGGTTAGTGGATAAACTAAAAGGGACAAAGAAGTTCACAAAGATGGATCTCTAATGGGGATACAATAGTATCAGGATCAAAGAAGGAGGCAAATGGAAAGCTGCATCCTCATGCTATCACAGCACTTTCAAATCATCAGTAATGTTCTTCAGTCTCTGTAACTCTTTGCCACCTTCCAAGCAATGGTAAACAAGATCTTTGCTGATATGGAGGATGTTGTCATGGTCTATATTGATAGCATTTTAATTTTCACAAAAATGAGCAACCAAGCAGTCTTTGGTCATTGTTGGATAAGCATGGGACATGTGCGGTCTTGGAGTGCATATGTAACATGAAGTATATAAATAGTAAAGTGAATGAAAGTGAGAGGGGTTGACAGAAGTGCAGAGTGCTTTCCAGTCCTGAATGAGAGCAGACCTGTCAGGTTGGATGAGCTGTGATCCTGGTGATTAGGAGTGTCTGATGATGTAGGCAGTGTGATACAGAAACCTGATAAGATAGGAGGAAGATGCTCACAGTGAGGTGCTATTTGGATGGGCAGAATGGTGTACTGCAGGAAGGTTTGATACACTGCTGATTGTGCTTGTATGTAGAGGGCAAGTATCTGAGTATATTTTTGCAGGTAGATGAGAAAGGCATTGCTAGCCCATTGACCTTTGACTTTGATGACCTCAAATGGTATGCTGCATAATAGGTATTCAAGGGTACTCCCAATGTGAATGCCATTTCCTTTGAGGGGGATTATGCCTGCTTCCTTCAAAACTTTTTCAAGGGTTTTTAGGAATCTGTTTCATGTGAGTGGAATGGCTTGGTAGGAGAAGAGGTGGGCATTGGGTGGGGAGTTGTTGAGGGTGAGGTATAGGTTTAGCACTGCAATGGAATCACATGGTCTGTCTTGTTGAGCCCAGTTGACATCTTCACCTGTTTGGGAAGCTTTGGTGTGAGAAATGTGAAGGTTGGTAACTATCAGCTTGTGTAGATGAATACAGGGACATGGAGGTAGAAAGTGGGGTCAAGATGGAGTTTTATTTTGGTGATGGTGTTGATGGTGTAGGATTCTCAAGGGGGCATTTGGATGAGGGGGAGGTGAGGAATTTGGCTGCTTTTAGGAGTGCCTCAGTTTCAGTTGCATTGAGGGACCAGTTCAGGCCATGTACTGTGTGCTAGGCATGTACTGCATTGAGGTGGTTGACAGTGGTAGAGCCTGTATATGTTTGTGCTAGGTTGGAAATAAAGGTGAATATGAGTTCAGGGGATGTGGGGACATGCTGATCTTCCAGCACACCTTTCAGGTTGCAGAAGGTGTGGAATATGAGAAGACCAGAACCATAAGTTTCTTTGGTGGAGTCAACCCAAGCAAGGGAGATCACCTCATAAATGTGCTGTGCATCTGTGGATGTGAAGGGATGGATGGTACTGCACATGTGGGTAGGAAGCCAGAGGAGGAGTCAGTCTTTGGCTGGATACTGTAGTCATATGGGAGGTGGAGTGGGGTTTAGAGGCAGGAGGTGAGGAGGGTTGGGTTCAATTATAGAGTTTTGGATGAGTGTGGTGTGCTGCTTTGGATTTGTATGGATGGAATCCACCCTGGTTTGGCTAGTTGAGGTGTGCATCATGGATGAGGTTGTGAGGTGGTTCAGAAATTGGAAGGGGTGGGAGGAGGAGATGTATTGGGAATGGGGGGGATGGGCAGTGAATGTGTGAGGTGGTTAAACCACCAGCTCATGGTATTTGGATTTGGTTAGCATCACTGTGCAATTATCAAGATTCCAGACAAATCCTATAAAGGTTGGGGATGAGGAGAAGGTTATGTCCTTTGACTCTTTCTAGGGGGTACCTAAGTGTTGGGAGATCTGGTAAATATCATCCATGTTGTACATGAAATGGGTGTCAAGTTTGGATCATGAGAACCAGCATGAGAGATCATGTAGCAGGAAGGTGAAATATTTGATGAATTCCTTTGTTTCAGGCTTGGTCTTTGTGGGATCTTGGACCACCTCTCTCTTTATGTGGGCAGTGTTTTGGGAGCAGATATGGTTTGTGTGATCAAGGTGGAGCTTAGGAATCCTGAAGAAAAGGTGGTCATTGACCCATCTGAGTAGGGGCTGATGCCCATACCATGGATAAGGAAGGGAAGGAAGGGGGGAAAATGTTAGAGAGGTTTTGAGAATGGAGATAAAGGGGATGAAAAGGACTCACCTTTTGCATAAACTGTACTTGGGCATTTTGGTTTATGTCAAAGGATACCATTTTTATCTGGTCCTTGTTGATCATTCTGATGTTGAAGGTTTTGATCATATTGAACTTCAGGATGTCATGCCATTGGTGGTACATGTAGGGGGCATAGTAGCATGTGGTGAGGTTTCTATAAAGGGTGATGCAGATGAGATGGACTCTGATCTCCTGAAGAACATGGCTAGTGCTTTGACATGCTTATTGGGCTATGAGGTGGTGCAGATATGGTGGAGGAAGTTTTTTTTGCTTCAAAAAACTGGCTGAAGATGAGCTCATGGTTGGCTTTGATATTTCAGGATGCCTTTATGAATGTGATGGGCCATCGGGTGAGGACATTATTTGATGCAAACAGTCCAAGGGTGTCATTGGCCTGAGATATTTGTGATTTTTCTGCTTCAAAGCATCCCTCACAGGAGAAGTATCATAGTTCAATGAATTCAAGGGTAGACAATTTCTAGAGGGCATATTGTGATGGGCAAGGTACTATTAGTAATGCTAGGCAGGGCCTGCAGGTTCTTGTCAAAATCAGGAATCTTCTTCTTGTCAGCTTCCTTCTTTTCTCTTTCAGCTTCCTCCTGTGCAAGGCAACATTCTTCATCTTCACTTTCCTGGAGCTGTTGAAGGTGGAGCTCTTCTTCAAACACTTGTTATTCTTGGAGCTGATCTCATGTTTGAACATAATGGGCATGTTTATTTTCCCATGCTCAGTTGAGGCAGTCAATGGTTTGGGCTATGTCCTCATGGTTGGCAACTATGAGAGTCTTGAGGATGTTGTGGAAGGTGTTCAATCTGAAGTTGGACCAGACCTTGTGGTTTAGGCTGCATCCTCATGGTTGGCAACCTTGAGAGTCTTGAAAATATTGTGGAAACTTTTGATCTGAAGTTGGGTCTGACCTTAAGGTTTGGATTCAGGAGTTCAGATCATTATGAGATTGCCAGACAAAGTGACCTAGACTGGAGTATATCCAAAAACAATCACATCAAGAGTTGATATAGACCTTACACTGCAGCTGAGTTGTGCCTCCTTATATCACAGTATGGCCAAACATAACTGTATAGTCCCAGAAGTTCTCAAGCATCTTAAGGAATATCATCCATTTGTAAAACCTAAGAAATATTTCTTTACACTGAAAGAAGTCAAATTCCTCAGAATGATCATGGAAAAAGATAGAATCTGCATGGATGATGGAAAAGTAAAGGCAATTTTAGATTAGCCTGCACCCATGACTCTTAAGCAAGCTAAAACAACAATTCACCATAGCCCTGGTTCTAGCCTATCCGCACCTCCTCTTATGTCCTTGAGTGCAGCAGTGCCATGTGAGTAAAATATGCATCACTCAATGAGGTGATCATATAGTTAGTGGATGCTAGCTACTGGATGGAGGCTATTTTCATTTCTGATACCTTGAAGTTTTTGAGAAAATCTTCCACAAATTCAGTGAAAGTTCCTAAAGACATAGTGGGTCTGCTGAGAGCCAGCTTTCTATAGGTGGTAGCCCATGGTTGGGTGGACTCTTCAGTCATAAAGGGCAGAGTGAAGGCAATCTTCTTGATATCATTGTCATAGGTAGAGATATTTCCAGGAAAGTAGGATTGGACTAAATTAATCCATGGTTTGGTGGTTTTCCTATTTCCATCATAGAGCTCTGGTTTTCCTAGGCAAAGCTCAGTGAGTTTAGTTGTCATGGGGTTCTGGGATAGAGTCAAAGTGTTTCTGAGGGTTATTTCTACTGGGGTTACAATGGAGCCTCTGATGGAATAGTGGTTTTGTGGGATCTGAATTGCTCTTTGATATGAGTGAAGTGGAACAGTTCTGGTTAGAGTTGGGAATGGAAGAATGGAAGCTCTTGGGTATATTAGAGCAGCAGATACAGTAGATTATGGGTAAGGTCTTGAGTCTCTTGTAGTTCTTCAGGTCAGATGATAGGTTCATTAGGGTCTTCAGGTGGAGTAAAGAATCTAGGATTTTGGGTTTGAAGTGGCCAGGGGATTCTGGATGAAGTGCTTGCCATAGATTATGGCTATGAGTTTCAAGAGGGAATGGTGATAGCTTACTGTAGTGGTAGCTGCTTAGGGTAAGCCAGTTCTTTTGTTAGATTTGGCCCAGGTAGGGTCAAGCAAGGTATGAGCCTCTTGATGGCATTAGCTGGAAAGGTCAGCACCTGCAACAAATAACTCTCCTCTATATATGCCATGGTTCAGCTCAATGGTTTGGGTTGCCATTTGGAAAAGGTGGAGGACATCCCCTGTGTGGCTATGGTGCATCTTGATGATTTGGCAAGTCAAGTTTTGGCCATGGTTGTTGCACTCAGTAAGGTACTAGTGCCTCTGCACTCTATCCTCAACCTCTTCAATGTGCAAGCTCAGCCTTGTCATGGTGTGGGCAGTTCAAGTGCATCATATGTTGTGCACTTTTGCTTATCCTGTGACTTGCACTCTTTCCAGCTAGAAGTCTTGTATTGTATTGACTCATATCAAGCCACTGTGTGTGCCACTTGTCATGCTGCTCATTCCACATCCAAGCATGCCAGTGTGGAGGGGAGCACAATGACTTGAGGTTGATTCATGACAGCACTCAAAGTGAAACAACCTGAGAAGTGTAAACACTATAGGTTGCTCTAAACTTGATAGAGACTTAAAGAGATAGGATGGCTTATATCCAACTGAAGCTTCTGAGGGGAAACTCCAAGTGAACTTAACTGGGAACTACCCAGCATTCACTGGATACTATTCGACAGTGCATGTACATGTTGTGATAAAATCTACGATCTGTACTAATATGACTAGTGTCCTATGCAGACATAGCCCCAAGGGCAATGCTGAAACAGCCTCAAGGCTGTGGAAGAATGGAAGTACAGCCATAGGGCATAGCCTGTTGTGGCTGGAATGGAAGAGAAGTGCTACAGCCTCAAGGCTGTAAGCAGAAATGAAAAAAAGCATAAGTATAGTCATGCATAGTACAGAAATGAAAAGAAGACTGTGCATGATGCAATCATGCATTGCTGAGTTCTAACTCTATAAAAAGGTAAACATATGTAAACATAGGAGATCAGATCACTGATCAGAGATAAGATAAGATAAGCCAATCAAGACATAATGACTGGTACTCTGCAAGAGTCTAAGTGGCATTAGAGGTCAATAACTGATGTTGGACTTCAAGTCCATGGGAGCAGTTTAGTGACATGCTTAGGTCATGTGACTGTCAAGGTCAGGTGACTGTTAGGGGTTAAAGATGGACCCATAACACAAAGAAGATGGTCAGCACACCTTGATGCATGATAAAACCATACCATATGCTCTCTTCTCATGCCATTCTGCCCAGCTTGAAATGATTGGATACACAATATGCTATTCTAGCCCTAGCCACAAGACAATGGGTTCATCAAGGTATATGCATCAGTAGAGTGGAGGTAGAGTGGGGATTTTTGTGATGACCTTGGCAGTCTCATCTGCCCAAATACCATCTGAAACCTGTGGAAATTCATATCAGACTTGTAAGGAGAAGTGAACTGTTCTGTACTCATCTGGATCTGGCTTGAGTGATTCATAAGATAGATTGCAAAGATCAGGACATCAGGATCACAGATTAAGAAGGGATGTACAGAATACATTAAATCAATGATGCTAGGATTCAAAGCTTGTGTCACTCTAATCTTGGCAAGATTCTATGAGGCATGGAGCTGTTTGACAAACTATTTCATCTATTCTGATACCCCCCTAGAAAGCATGTTCTCAGGTCATGGACATGTGTTACTGAATTAATTTGGAGTGATCAAGAAATTATTGAAAAGAGGTGAGGGTGGAGGTATAGAGCCTCACAAAAAAATTGTAGGATCTAGCAAATGTTACCAGTGGATTTAAAAGGTAACAGAACTCCAAGAAGCATGTTTTTGGGTCACAGTCATGTGTTCCTGAATCAATTAATATAGAGTAATCAAGAAATTATCAAAGTGAGGAGGGAGATGTGGGCATAGAGCCTCACAAAAAATTGCAAGATCTACCAAATATTATTGGTGTATTATAAAGGTAATGAAATCCCAGGAAGCATGTTTTCAGGTCATGGACATATGCTTCTGAATTAATCCAAAGTGATCAAGAAATTATTGAGAAGAAAAGAGGGTGGGGGTGTAGAGCTCCACAAAAACATTCCAGGGTCTAGAAAGTGTTACAAGTGGATTAGGAAGGTATTTTAATCCCAAGAAGTATATTTTTAGATCATGGATATGCATTCCTGAATTAATTCAGAGTAATCGAGAAGTTGGTAGAGTAAGGAGGGGAAGGTGGGCATAGAGCCTCACAAAAAAATAGCTAGATCTAGCAAGTGCCACCAGTGGCTTTGTAGGGTAAAAGAACCCCAGGAAGCATGTTTGCAGGTCACAGTCATGTGTTCCTGAATTAATTTGAAGTGATCAAAAAATAATCAAGTAGGGGATGTTACAGGTCTACATTTTCACCCCTATCTCTTGCACAATCTAGTGCTTGATTGCACTCATGACTAGTAGCTTGATGCTACACTTTACTAGGATTTACAGAACCACTAGTGCCACTAGATGCTTGATGTGATCCAGTCACTATGTCCTCCAATCTTATTTTATCAGCTTAGGCTAGTCCTACTGATCATGCACAGTTCATGAGGTAATATATACACTCATTTACATTATTATAGAGTTCATGATTGGATCTACAATCCAATCTTGCACATATATTTAGGGGCTAATCACCCCACACATGCACCAAGCATATGTTTTTACTTCCATTCCACATAGCCTTGACAGCTATGCTCTCCATTCCATTCTACATGCATTGCACACATGTTATACCCACTTCCATTCCTATTTATTAACCCTTGGACCATTATCTACAATTTACTATTTATCATATGGACTATTAGTATATCTATTAGATCTACCATATACAGGTGTACATAGAGTAGATGTATATAAAGTCGAGGCACTATTCTGGATGTCCTCTAGTCTAGTTCACCTCAAAGAGTTCCCCAAGACCTTCAGAAGAATTCAGGTCTACTCATCTCAAGACAACCCTTGACTCATACAACTTATCTACACAGGTTCACCCTAATTGGGATGACTTCTGTCTACTCTGATGCCACCACCTCAACAGTAGACATGTCCAAGTCATATGATGCCTAGAGATCAAGCACAACTCAGGGGCTATACCTACCCCCAGGTTTTGGGTTGTTTCAGGGGAAGGGGGGGTGCAGAGCCTCACAAAAAATTGTTGGATCAAGTACATATTATCAGTGGATTTGAAATGTAAAAGAACCCTAGGAAACATGTTTTCAGGTCAGAGCCATGTGTTCCTGAATTAATTTGAAGTGATCAAAAAATTGTTGAGAAGGGAAGGAGGCATGGGGTGTAGGGCCTTACAAAAAAATCACTGGGTCTAGTGAGTGTTGTCAGTGGATTTGGAAGGTAAACAGACATTACAGAGCATGTTTCCAGGTTATACATGTATGCATGTGTTCTTGATTTAATTTGAGTCAATCAAAGAATAGTCAAGTAGGAGAGGATAGAGATGTAGAGCCTCACAAAAAATCCATTGAGTCTAATCTAGTGAGTGTTATCAGTGGATTTGGAAGGTAAATGAACCCCAGGAAATATGTTTGCAGGTCACAAGTGTATGTCCTTGATTTAATTGGCAAGAGAGGAATGTGAACATAGAACCTTACAAAATAAAATCACTGGACCTGACAAAATGTTATTAGTGGATTTGGAAGGCAAATGAACCCCAGGGTGAATATTTCCAGATCATGGGGATTTCAAGAAAAGGAGAGGGTGGGGGTGTAGAGAACCATAAAAAATCATTATATCTATTAGATGTTGCCAGTGAATCTGGAAGGTACAATAGTCAAGCAATCATTGAAGAGAACATATTATAAATAAACTATATACAGTGACCCACAAAATTGTTCCAATGTT
>JBBPLR010000209.1:0-29393 GCA_038089915.1 Sutorius australiensis | reverse complement strand
AGACCACAACATGTACATACATACAGTTGTGTATATATACCAGGAGCGACTTGCTGGGACTCCCCAGTCAAGTCCTCTTGGAGTGTTCCCCCAAAGACATTCCTAAGGTGCGACTCGCGGATTCCCTACCCTAGTCGACCGATCCTAGTGCAACCTATAGCGATCTTTAGGGTTGTTTCATTAGGACTTGACTACTTTCTATACCTTGCACTTACACGTACTACGCTAGAAGCTAGTACGTCGACTCACTCTCTACGGGATATCACGGACGCTGACCTCGCAGCGCTTCTAGTGGTTATCCGCTTCCACCGAACGCTCGCCTCGTTCGCAGCTGCAGACCCGCGTCAACGGACAGCGGGACAGCACCCCCTTTACAGGTCTAGCTACCCGGTCGACGTATTGTTCGACCCGAACCAAGGGAGCTTAGTAAGCTCGAGCGACAGCATCTCCCAGGTTGGAGATAATCCAGGGCGTGTGGACAGCCCACCCTTGACAGATCTAGGTCCGCAAACACGGATCTTCTTGCGAGCTCTAGAAGAGTCCTCGCAACACTCAAGCGGTCGTGTGCTTCCTTTGTCAGGAGCCACAGACTTTTTCGACCAAGCATCGGCGCTCCCTTCAGAAGCGCCCGCGCTTTTATATCCGGACGACTTCGGCGAACGCCAGTTGTCCATAGATCCGAACGACATCCCCGCAACCTCCCGGCGAGGTTCAGAAGGCGCTTACGTCCCGCCACCCCAAATCGAGGACTACCAGAGACAGTTCTACCAAGCTCGGGAAGAGAGAGACCGAGGCTTAGGAGAGAGAAGAGAAGGATCACCAGCAGAGATAAGGACCGCTGGTTGGCAGCTCGGAGAGCAGAGGAGATTACCCCTCGACCGAGTTCATCCTACCCGCCGAGCTCGCATTCGTATCACACAGCGAGCGAGTCCGTACGACTTGAGAGATCGTACGCACCTCCACAGACCGAGCAGGTACCAAACGTAGTACGGTACCATTACCAAGCGCAACTGGTAGAAGAGATACCAGTGTACGACGAAATAACAGGAGATCTAGTATACCATCTCCTTAACTACCTACCCTAATCCTACCTCGTTATGTCTGGACAACAACGAGGCTGGTTAGACATCGTCAACGACCCCAACTCCTCTTGGCAGGACAAGGTCGATGCGCTAAAGGACTCACTCCTCATGACCATCTCGGCCTTTAACCAAGCTGAGGCACGAGTGACACAAGCGGAGACGGAGCTCCGCTCACAAACGATAAAAACAGATAGGACCCAGAAGCGGTTAGATACCGCTAATGACGACATCAAGGCGTTGACCGCCCAGATTATCACCCTTCAAGGTCAGGGCACCGCCGCTGCAGGGCAGCAGCAGCAACAGACGCAAGTCGGCGTCTCCTCCAAGGTGGAAATATTCGCAGACCCCGGCCCTTACGACGGGAGTTACGCGAAATTCGAAGAATGGTGGGCAAGAATGCAGGGATGGTTGCAGTGTCGGAATCGGACAAGCTGTATCGCGGCCGGTTGTGAGACATCCCGCGGTATCGTACCTGAAATCTTGTCTGTAATCATTTCTTTCAGATGTCTGACCTTTTTGACTACGATACTTTGTTCATTCGACCCACATACGATAACCCTTTGTTCGTCTCGCGCTCGTACCCTCGTCCTTGTCCGAGCGCGCTATTGTTTTCGTCTCAACCCTTGTGTGTATACTTCGACCGACTACGTATTTAACCCATCCTTTCGAGACCGCTCCCCTCAGTCCGTTGTCTTTCGCGCACGACTGAGGTGAGATACTTTACTTTCCATTATCTACCTACTCGAGCTCACACGTACGATAGTATCGCTGTCCCTCGATAGGTAAATCAATACAGTCCGTTGTCTTTCGCGCACGACTGAGTATCGCTGTCCCTCGATAGCCGTCGCGCGCCCCCACTTAGTCCTATACTCTAGGACCCAGAGGTCGGAAGAATCGAAACACCGATTGGTAGACAAGGCTCGAGAGTGGGACAGCTCGCCGTTCCGAATCGTCTGACTCGAGGCATAGCGTGTGAGGGATGTCGGACGCAGCGGGAACTTTGTTTCCACGCAATGCTAATTCAAGAAGTTCTGCGGCGACAGCGCAGTTGACCGTCACATATGTACGACGCTGTCGCAAAACACGAGCGCTTGCAGTGATCATTGAATGTGTACATCTCCTTATTTTGGTACTCCATGCAAGTTCATTTTGTTTCTTTGCCCTACTCCATATCTCCACCTTCTTCAAACCCTGGCCGGCTATGAAAAGTTACGTGCATCACCGCCCTCAAAGCTTCTACATCCCGCCTGTAAACCTCTGTGCAATATTGTAAGACGAGTCGCCGGAGACCATGGCCATCCGCATGGCGAGCAGAGAGGGCATCGCAGAGGCACGCTATACAAGAGCAGTTGTCCGGACCGCCACGCGACCGACCACCACATTTTTTGGAAAACTTCACGCTGACGAACTCCAACTCCTCCAAGGCAGGTGCAAATACACGCGATTCTGAGGTTCCACCCTCGTCCGTTGGATGGTGAGAGGCTGTAGAGAGCAGCTGGACCAAACCCTGTTTCTCAAATGACATACCGTATAGTTGCATATGCACCAGGTCCTTGAAATGGCCAACAATATACATCCACGAGGCCGGCGAGGCCATCCAATCAAGAGTGACATGGACACTTTGGAGGCCGGCCAAGTGTATATTGCGACAAGTGCCTACTAGAAGGCCCCTAGCCTCCCTTGACGTTCCCGATGGCTGTAGCTCAACTTCAAGTGCGAGTGGAATGTCGTAACCCCAATCATCCAGGGAGTCCAAGTCCAAAAAAGTACAATGATCGTCACGTTCAGCGGTGCTGAAAATAAGGTGCACTGTTGTGGGACCAGCTCCGATGACGCAAGTACGGATGATGGGAACAAGGACAGATCCCTGATTCAACGGGACGAGTCGCCCGGCAAGAAGAGGGTAGATCGGGGTGTAGTCCGTGCCCTCTTCTTCGCGACATCGCAGTCTGACTTGTGTGTGTACTGGGACATCAAAGCAGGACAGAAGCAGAACGACCGTCGAGAATGGTGCAATGATTGAAAGACGTAAGAGCCGAGGAAAACTGAGCTTCTTCGAGTCCTCAAAAGACGGTCCAGTGGAGTTGTCACGAGCGCTAGGGAGAACATCCTCGAGATGAAGATGTACGAGGTCTTGCATGTGGCTGAGCGCAACCTTGAGCTCTGCGAGTGTGAGCAGGGAGGACGTATCAAAGTCACGCAGTCTGAGGAATGTCAAACTACGAAGTGGTGCAAATTTGAACGGGAATGGGTAGTTTTCCAGATCGAGTGTGCGGAGGGCTGGAGTATCCCCATTGAACAGAGAGAGAGATCTCGCAGTCACAGGGAGATCGTCTGATCTAAATTTGGGCATTTTAAACGAAACCCGTAAATTTTGCAGCAGGGGAGCAGGTAAGAAGGGCAAATTCGTAACGTTCTTCATATTGTGGTACCACGGGAGTCGTACGTGGAAATCCCGGATGTGGTGTGTTCGAAGTGCCACCTTGCGTAAAAGATCCAATGTCACTGGCGTCCGTTTGTCGATATCCATGCGAAGGTTCAGTGGTGCCGTCCCTGATCTGGCGAGCAACTCGTTTGTCCAGCGTTTTGAACATACAAACAGGAATGACCAGAGTGTTGGACAGTTCAATGCAACGTTCCGCCAGTGTCGACAAACGTAGGAAACGTTTACCCAGCTAGGTACGCGGGGTTTGCATGGATGTTCTTTGTAGCTTGCATGAGCGTAGTGGATGAATATAGAGGCGAGAATTTCTGGTGGAAGGCGACAAATGGTTGCCAAGGCGTTTCTTTCGGTGCGGCGACTGCACAAAGCCTGTGTCAACGCGGCAATCTCATCGTCAAGACGGGCCCGAGCGGCTGCGATCATCCCTGATCCTGGTTTTGATGAAATCAGAGCGGACAGTGACGATGCCAACGTTGCAAGTACCGTGATGGGACAGGCCTCGAAGCAATTGGAACTGGGGTTGTCGTTCAGTACGCGCTCCGAAGATTCTACAAACCACAACTTACAGAGCACTTCAGTAGAATGTAGCACTCGATTGCGACTTGATGGATGTAGACAGGGGGAAACGCTGCTCTTCGATGTTGCTTAGTCACGGATGACTATCAATTAGAGACCTTTCGGGAAACTCCCAAGGTCACCACGGATACGGTATGGCTGGCCCCAAGAAAGAAAAAATATTCCACCCAGACTCTCGAAAAGCTGCCCAACTCGCTCGCACACACCTCAGAAAGTCAAAAATCGCGGAAATATCCGCAAAGCGGTCCAAAAAACACGCTGCACAGGGTCAGTCGGACGGGCTCTGTCCATGTCGTTTGATGTCTGGTTCTGACGCTGGAATAGCGGACGTGTATGGGTTCTTTTATCACGCGTTGCCACCGGTGGGTGTGCTCTCACTCGAGGAATTGCATGCCGTCGTCCGGGACGTGTGGCTTGCGCGGCACGACGACGAGTTGGAGCAGGAGCGAGCGGCGCGGCGCAAGGGCAGGCCAAAGAGTACGAAAGAGGCGAAGCTAGAGGAAATCAAGCTAAGGGAGACAGAAGAGTACCGGACTGGAATCGGTGAGTCTGTTCACGATGGCTCTGTATGATCGCGCGAGCACGTCTGACGCCCTCAAAGAGATCCCTGATCTCACCCACGAACCCACCGTCCAACTCTTTCGTAAATGGGACCAAAAAGAAGTGGCATACGTCCAGCTGCTTCGATTCATCCGCATATCTAGCTCCGATCCCACCACGGCCGTCGTATCTAAATCAGGCAGACACTATTCGCTGCGGGCAGATCATGCGCAATCGCAAGACCAGGATCAAGAAATGAATGTCGATGGAAACAACATCATATTGTCCGAACCCTCGTCGCGCTTTGCTAGCACCATGATTACCATGGACGGTCCTTTGTAGTACCACTTTGTACCACTCATCCCTCGCCCAAAAAAGTGAGTAAGATAGATGCCTTTTCAGGTCTTGCAAACAAAAAGACATGCATTCTAATTGGCATACACCATCTCCGTAAATCTCCCTGCCTCTGCCATCTCTGGACTGAATATCGGACTATGCCCCACCTGCGGTCGAACGAAATCCAGCTCCCAGACGTTCCTCAACCGCTGATATATGATTTGAAAGCTCGACGACGCGCCTCTCTCCTGGATCAACTGCAACGCGACCTGGAACCCCGCTCTCGCTTGCTGAACCGTCGCTTCGCGCACCTCCACTCGAAATCTTACCCCTTTTATCACCACAGGATCCTTGGTCTCGTCGAACCGACACTTGAGAACGCCACTCCCCTCGGCGAGTGTAAAAACCACCTTGACGCCAATCCCAACCAGCAGCCGCCTACACTCTTCCCGGCTCGTAAACGCATCGTGCACAGACAACAGCTGATAGCTCGCGGGTTTGAACTTGAACACGTTTCCGAGCCAACGTCGCCGCGGCGTCGATGGCAGGGTGAACGAGCTGTCAGACCACGCAGGGGACACCGTCATTGTTGGCGTTGACGCCTCGATGCTCTTCTTCCGTTGTAGCTTCCGCGGAGAGGGCTCCACAATTTGCACGCGCATAGGCGGTCTCCGCGAGCTCGTGTCGCTGTTACGGAGCGACGATTTCTTCATGACGCCATGCATGATCGCTCCTTGATAACGTCCGTCGTTTTCCTTGTCTAGTTCCCCAAACTGGCCAGCGTGGAGGGACGATTGACCCCGCAAGTTTTCGATGATTGGTGAGGTGTTGCCACACACTGGGCTTAGCGGATCCCTCCGGCCGAGATCGTACGCCGGATGTCGTTGTCTCCCGAATTCCATGCTTGTAAACGGGGTAGATGGTGGCATAGACTGTAGCTGCGGCGAGGCAGGCGACGATGCCATCCCCGCACGTATCTCCATCGCATTGAGATGCTCGACGATTTGCTGAAAGAACTGCTGCATTTTGTCGTCTTTGACGTCCGGCACCGTGAGCGGGGGCAATGTAGGAGAGAGGGGCGAGATAGGTAACGGGTATCCCCAAGGCGAGGGCGAATGTGGCCCGGTCGTACCAGGCCGTGGCGGTGTCGGTGAGTGCAACACGATCTGCGGTGCACTCAGTTGTGCGAGATCGTCGACCATATTCCTGCGTCCAGCTCGCCGAGGCGTCGGTGGGGCCGCACGCGGTGGCAGCGTCGACGGCGATCGTCCGAGATCTGTAGCCTGTGACGTCGTACGCACCATACCCCGGTCGCCATCTTGAGCATCCCCGCGCGGTGGTGGAGTCGCCTTTCGACTCTTTTTCCTCACTGCTCTCGCCATTGCTTCTTCTTCCTCGTCATAGTTTTCTAGACGCGCGTTCCGATACCGGATCAGCAGATGATACACCCCCTTTTGCCAATTGGGCTCCTCGCTCCTGAGGGCTTCACGGATATCTTCCTCGGGCGTCCCATGCCACAGCGTCCTCAAGTTTGCAAAAATATCCTGGTTAATCTCTTCCGTGTCCCCAATCGGCTTGGCGAGCGCATCCAGGTCAGGCATGTCCCTATTCACCGCCTTGGGCTCGCTGGAAACAAAGAACGGATGCACCAAAATGTCGGGCATCGTGATCCTTGTCGCCGCGTCACGCTGCAACATCCGCTCGATGAGGTCCTTCGCGTTCGGATCGATCCCGCTCGGCATCTCGTACCGCCCGCTCTTGACCTTGTCCAACAACGTCCCCAAATCCTCGTCGTCGAATGGTAGCCGTCCTGCCAACAGCGCAAACAGGATCACCCCACACGACCAAATATCTGATGCGCGCCCGTCGTACGCACGTCCCATGACCACCTCCGGCGCAGCATAATGCGGGCTCCCGCACGCCGTCTCGAGCAGACCCTCCCGCGCGCCCGTCTGCCACGCTGCCATGCCGAAATCTGCTACCTTGATGTTCCTCTCGCGATCCATGAGTAAGTTCTCCGGCTTAAGATCCCGATGAGCGACCCCGAACCGATGGCAATAGTCCACGGCGGCGATGATCTGCTGGAAACACGCCAACGCCTCAGGGGGCGCGAGCCGTCCCCGGGTACAGAGGTAATCAAAGAGTTCCCCGCCCTCGACGTACTCGAGGATGAGATACAGCTCAGACGACGTCTCCCAGACGTCGTAGAGACGCATGACGTTGGGGTGCTCGATAAGCTTCATGATGACGATTTCGCGCTCGATGCTGAGGAGCATGTGTTCGGGGGTGTCGGCACGGCGGTGGACGGTGGTGCTGTTGAGGAGCTGTTGTTTGGAGACGATCTTGACGGCGGCGTATTGACCTGTTTTGGCGTGTCGCGCGATGCGGACTCGGCCTGTTGTGCATGGGCGTGGGCGTGGGCGTGGGTGGGTAGGGTATGTGAAGGACATACCTGAGCTGCCCTTGCCGATCGTTCGGCCCACCTTCCAGAGGCCGATCATCTTGGGGTCGTCCTCGCTACGATGCTTTCGTGGTAGTCTCGGGTATTCGTCAGACATGTCTAGTATGTTGGGTGAGAATGAGCCGTCTAGAAGTCAAGGATCGAGTGCAAAGGGACTAAGGAAAAGAGCCGCTGGGCCGGCGGGACGAATGAGAGAGGCTGACCATGTCAAGCGGGTGCAGGTGGGGCTGACAGGGGCTAATTCAACCAAACAAAGTCCATTAGAAAAATTCATTCACGTGTTCGTGTAGATCTCATGACAAACTAAGAGTAAGCCCAAGCAGCGACCATCTACATGCACAGGGCATCATTACCCAGACCCAGTCAACCCGGGTGGAAATCCTGAGAAATCGACCTGATCCTGTATTAATTGACCAGCAACTGTAAACGCCACGCGTAATCGTAGCCGCACGTTCGACTTTCGACAAAAGGGCGCGTCATTCATCGTTCGTCATATGTCAACGGGAACAGAACTTACCCCGGGAGGCGCAATCACGCGCATCTGCTGTGTCTCCGTCGCTCCGGGCCGCACATCTGGATTGGACATGGGCAACATTTGCAGCTGCTGCGACTGTATCCAACATAATACGATCAGTCTCGCCCAAGCGTTATCTTTTCCGCATACCTTTGGCACGGCAGCTTGGAAGTGCAACCCCGTGACTGTGTTCGTGCCCCAGACCTGGAACCGCACCATAATGTTGATGACGCCCGGACGTGCAACGGATGTCTGGGGCGTCAGTGTAATCTTGAGCTCATTCTTCTCGTACGCCGTGTATGACGTCAAGCGTGATGCTGCCGATGGCTGCTGTTGGGCTGGTGGTGGCGGTGTCTGCGTCTGTGCAGGCGGCTGTACCTGTGCGTCGAGGAGTGAGAATGCCGGCGACGAAGACGACGGGTCTGGTGCAGGCGCAGGCGATGCGGGGTTTGGGGAAGCGTCAAAGAGTCCGAGGATATCCTGTATGCTGCTCTTCTGTTGCTGCGGCGAAACGGCGGACGGTTGAGGTGAGGTGCTGGAGGGTGTCCCGCTGCCAAAGATTTCGGCGAGCAGATCCTGACTGTTTTGCACCGTTTGTCCGTTGAGTTGCGGGGTAGGTGAGGTGATATCGTCTCCCAAAAGGTCGCCCTGGCGCGTTGTGTGAGTACGACAAAAGCAGAATAGATGCAAAGCACACCTCTTTTCCCGCTCTGGTGGAACCCACGGGTTTGTTTTCGCTGACTGGAAAAGGTGTGAGCACCATGAAGGCCCCCGAAGCTCACAAGACGTACCAACACCCATGACGGTTGCTTTGAGTTCCGGAGGTGGCATCCGCTCAAGTACGCCGACTTGAAGATCACCCAATGTAAACAGGCTCACAAACTCCACAGCACGCTGCTGCAGCTCCAACTCGGGATTGGTCGTGTATTGTGCAAGAACATCCACGATCCGTGCTTGCTGAGGTGGGGTAGTGGTATGACGGGAGGCCATTTTTGTAATTGAAACGAAGACGAATTGGCGGATGAGATGGTTGGCATAGGGCGAATCGAGTGCAGAGAGGAGCAGGTCAAGGATATCCTTGTCGGTCGCCTATTACATACAGATCAGAATAGTCCAGTTACGAGAAAGAGCGAATAGTCACAGTTTTGGGTTGTTCCTCATCGATGACGCCACCTTCCAAGAGGACCTCACTGTACTCGCCGATGACCCAAACTGCCGCAAGAGTGAGTGATTCCTGCGAAAGGTCGGCTTGGAGTGCAGTATACAACTTGGATGCCGTGTAGGCTTGTAGCTCGGGGGTATGTGCGACCAGACGTATAAACGCTGACAATATCTCCTCTCTGACAAAGTTTCCAGCCTATTGACGATCGGAACTTGGTCCCCGCTCTGAGACTGTTACTACTTACGAGCTTCAACGACCTCAATACCGTATCTATATGCCATCTTTTGTTAGGAGCAAACCGTTCGGCGGCAAGGGATATTTGAGTGGTCATCCCTGTCTTGAACTCGTCGTCCGCGACTTCCAGGAAGGCAAGGAGTTCTCGAACAAGTACGCGAACGTTTTGCTCAGTGATGAGTGCGTATGAAAGTTCCAGAGCACGACGTCGTATTGAAATATCACCGTCGCGGAGACAATCGAGAATGATGTTACGATGACGTTGAACAGCACTCGTATCCATGGAGACGACCTTGTTGAGGGTGTTGAGGGCCACATACCTATGAGCATCGTGAACAACACAAAAATGCTGAGTGAGGGAGGTGACGGATACCGAATGTTGTTATCACGATTGCTAAGGAATTTACCGAGGATATTGATGGCCATGACGCGGAGGCCGCTATCTGCTTCAATATCAAAGACAGTGAGGACGGTTTCGTAAAGGATCGAGTTTCCAACGTTTTTCGTAGAGTCTGTGTTTGTGGCGACCTAGATACTTCAGAAGCTGGCGAGGCACTGCGGGGGTGTGCGTACCTGGGCAAGGATGTCATTCATAGTTTCACTCGCCCGGACATCGCCTCGTCCAAGGAAACGAAGTAACCGGAGGACCTTTACTTGCAAGAACGGGTCGGTAATACCTGATACATCGTGCTCTGGACTGTAGCCAGTTGTGACCAAGGCTTTCATGTTGCGTACAAGGAGGGGGACGGCCTACGTGAATCAACATGAGAGTCCATGGGACAATATGAGATTGGGACAAACGTTTCTAAATTCGTTCAAACAGTTTTCGTCCTGTTGACACATTTCCGAGATGAGGGTGATGGCAGTGAGGAGCACGCCATGATTACGATCCGTAAGAAGGTTCTTGGCCTTTGCGATGAAATGATCAGTGAGATCGGGGACCTTTTTTATGATTCTCAACGCGCAAAGAGCAGCCTTGAAACGACAGATCAGTGGGTGGACAACGGAAACAAGATAGGGACTGTGCCTTTTTGCGAATGTAGGTATTACTTGAGCCGAGCAGTTTCTCGATCTCATTTGCGAGGTCGCGAGACATTTCTTCCGAGGCTATATTCGCGAACGTGCATAAGCCGAGGCCTACCACGTACATGTTCGAATGGTTCAGGTCGCTGCGGCACCGTCAGCGAATGGACAGAACGGAGAGACGTGAATGGGGACTTTTTGAGCGAATTTGTGACGAGTGTGAGTACTTCTTGGTTCTCGTCTAGGAGAAGCATGATGCCGAGGTATCCGAGACGTTTATCGGTGAAGCGTGGACTTGCGACAAGTTTCAGACATTCGATCTGACCAAAGTGGGCTGGAGAACCGAGCATGTGTATGTAGAGGAGCTTTGCAATGTTGTGGTATCGAGCATACGAGTCCTCCTCCCTGAAGGAAGCCCGAATAGCTGCGGATTCCTGCTGGATGAGTACGCGTTCGTCTGCGACGGTCTGGACGGTATCAGGGTCGTCGTCACCGACTGTGACGACAAGCACGGACCTTGCATGCCCGTATACCCTTGATCAAGGCTGTCTCGTATAATGAGCAACGTGGTCGACGCGATGGACGATGAGCACACCCTTAAGATTATGATACACCATGACGGCTACGCACAAGAGAGGTGTGACATGTGTGACAACTACCCAGAGCGTGACACCTTCTGTATTTTCCTTGTCGACGTCGACAACGACGAGTACGCCCTTTTTTCTTGTTTTTTATTCTTTTTACTTTTTTTTTTTTTGCAATGGCTGAGCCTCTTGCGAAACCTATTTCACCCATTTCTCGAGTCTTGCAGTCAATAGGACTCACCAGAGACGACCTTTTGCGACACAGCGACCAGATGCGTCTGTTCCTCACACAGCACGACGTCGGCGTGACGCGTCCATTTACTGTGGACCCGCAAGAACAGGCGGGTACGGTACCTGAATCCTCGAGAACGCGCTCCGTTTCCCGCTCATACGCACCAGCGCGCTCCCAGACACCGACTCCCACCACGCCTGTGAAATCAGAGCCCATCGAGCCCACGATGCCCCTCAGGCAGATGGACAGCATGGAATTGATTCTCGAGCGCAAGAGTCGCCAGGCGAAACGCGAAAAGAAGGCCAAGGGAAAAGATCGCCCTCCACCTTCGCCGCCGCCTGCGTGCACATCCTTTAGCCTCGATGCCTTCATGCAGTCACGCGATTCACGACGCGTCCCAGAGTCGGATCAGTCCGATTCGTCGAGCAATACCGCGTTACAGGTCCGTCATGTCCAATGTCCTGTCCTCGTTCACCATATATCCTCTGACAGGACGCACTGCAAAATAATGCCACCTCTGTCCCTCCCGTCACACCACAACATTCAAAGTATTATAGGGACTATGACTCTATCGAACCCCCTTCGCGTCACAAGAAGGTTCCCACTATTTCTTCTCGTTTATTTCGTATTGATCCTCTCGTAGACCTCGTTTGCTCGCCCTCCATCCATTACTCCGACGCGTTCTCGCACAGGAAGTATGCCAGCTCAAGCGCAATCTGCATCGCAGGACGCGGATCCTTTTACTCCACGTCGAAACAACTACTACAAGTCCCCTCTCCCTTCCTCTTCTCCCCCACGCTCATCTCCATTCGCGACACCCTCCACGAAGCACATCGTTAATCTTGTATCATCGCCAGGCCCAATGGGTCCCCTTCCAAATGAAGATGAATATGACAGACTACCCTACAAACTTCCTCCGGGTCCCTATTCAAAGAAAAAACCAGAACTGTCCTATGCCGCGCTTATCGGTCAAGCGGTCCTCTCTTCCCCCGAACACAGGCTCACGTTACAAGAAATTTACGACTGGATCACGATCGTCTACCCGTACTTTCAGAGAAATGAAGCTACTTGGATGAACTCTATCCGTCACGTTCTCTCGACAACCGTTTGTTTCCGCAAAGTGCCGCGCGATCGCAGCCTTGGCCGGACGCAGTGGGCGATCTGGGACTGTGACCTCGAATGTTTCGCCAACGGAAACTTTAGGAAAGAATTCTGCGCCGAGTACAAACAAGCTGCAGCGGCGAAGAAAGCTCCGCCGAAGAAGCGTCCCGCGGAGGAGGCTGCACCGGGACGAAAAGCGAAGCGCGCAAAGAAGGAAATTGCTTCCTCCACTGATACGAGCTCACCTGCCATT
Organism: Sutorius australiensis; assembly: GCA_038089915.1. Taxonomy (NCBI): domain Eukaryota; kingdom Fungi; phylum Basidiomycota; class Agaricomycetes; order Boletales; family Boletaceae; genus Sutorius; species Sutorius australiensis. The sequence continues at coordinate 16,852 of JBBPLR010000209.1, read as the reverse complement.
GCAACATTGGTACCCGGGCCGTACCAGGGCTCGATGTTGCACCCACTTGTGCCCGCCCCTCATTTCCTCCCCATATTTCCTTCGTCGGTTCATCATCAGCCGTACTACGAGCAGTGCGCGCAACTCCCCGCAGAAGTTATTTTCCCTCCGCTACCACCAACATCCCACTTTGCCCGGGTGACATCTGGTGTTGCAGGCGGCTCTTCTCTCCCCCCTTCATCGGCTACCAAGGGATTAGACATGTCCCAGCCATCGCCTGCGCCGCCCTCTTCGTCCCTTCCAGAATTAATTCCAAATGATGGCTCTTCCTCCAGTCCTCAACTTCTCTCAGAGGACCATCCTCAGACAGACACTGCCGATGCACACATTGAGTCAACCTCACCACTCGAGCCAGGTGTCGCCCAACTCGGAGTTCGGATGGGCAAGGGCAAGAACAAGCAGAAGGAGGGCGTCGCGTCCCACAAGACCCCACCGAAGGTAATCTTGCTCGCGGTGAATATTACGCCCACGCTCACATTCTTTACAAGAAATCGCGTGGCCTTCCCCCTATGCCGGTGTCTCCGACGCTGGATCGGCGCACAAGACCCAAGAAAAAGGTGACCAACCAACAACTTCCTCCCCTTCCCGCGCTCGCTTCGGAGGCTGCATCGACCACCACTACCAGCCACCCCCGCCCATCGACCCCACCGCCGCGCGTATCCACGCCACCTCGCAACCGTGGCGCAACTAGTGCCGTCCAGCTTTCCCCGATACGCACACCTCTGTCGCACAAGGGCCTTCACATGACACCCAATACCAGTCTCGCGCACTTCAAGACACATCTCGACCCTCCCCCACATTCGATGTTCAACGCGGACGACGGTATCAACCCAGCCGTGTTCAACGCCGAAAATGTATGCACCCCTTCGCGCAAGCGCTCCTACCACCGCGACAGAGACAGGGACGCGATGCCCGCCCACTTTCCTCCTCTTACCCCCAAGAAACTCGTCTTTCCAGGTTCGTCAACCGAGTCTCCGTTCCGCACGCCTGGATCAAGGATATTTGATCCGCATGATCCGGGGGCGTTGCTGGAGGAGGAGTTTGCGAGGCTGGGTGCGAGGGCCGCGCAGGAGAGTCCTGCGGGGCTGTTCGATCGGCGGGGACTGCTGTACGAGAGTCCGAATATGCCCAGCCCGGGTAAGTTCCCGCGGTGGTATTGAGGGCGATGTAATGGACGTCCTCGTTGCCTTTGTTTTTCTGTCTCTTTCCTACTTGCACCCTCGAGCGGTTTGATCAATTCTCCTTTTCATTCTCCCCTGCCTGGTGCCTCTGATCGATCGGTACGCTTGTGCTATTCCTTGTTTTCGTCTCTCGTTGTGCCTTTCTCTCTCTCCCTCTCTCTGGTGTACTATATCCCCGATACCCCGCTGTCATGCGCATGATTACCCCTTCTACGTTGTCCTATTCCGAGTCGATTCCGAGTCGTGTATTCTAGTTTGGGACGATACCGTTTAGAGGGTATGTCTTGGTTGTCTTGACCATGGTGGTTGCAAAGGTTTCCTTGGCTTGGCCGATTTGGTTGGTGTCTTGTGCTGGTCCTTTGTATTTTTACTTCATTCTCAGATGTAACGTTCAAGTTGGGTTGAACGATCTTAGCGTGCGGTTTTGATTGACGAGTTCTCCATTGAACAGTACCCGAGCTACACAACCCGTCTCGGAACAGTGCAACGCAAGGGAAGCCTCTGCGGCCGTGCACCGCATCATAAACGCCAAACCCGGTGCGCTAGCGTCGTTCGTTAAACCTGATGACCCCCTTCTAGCCGACACGTTCAACTTTCCCTGGCATGCTCTAATCCGGATTACCAGATAGTTGGCGTTTCTCTGCCACTTCTTGTGCGTTCCGGGGCGGAGAGGGCTGGTAGCTTTGTTGTCCTCAACCGATTTTCTTATTACCCTGGACGCACAGAATCATGGCCATTCGACGGTTTTCGGTCAAGCTTCGCCGCTCGAGGGAAAACGAAAACGTGCTGACCGTGACGAACACGGGCAGTCCTGAGTACTTGAGTATCGAGTCCTCGACCGCCTACTCGTGAATTATCTGTCACGTTCGCATTGCAAGTACATAACTGCTTTCTCACAATATCATCGCTTTCTTGTTACTTCCTCATTGCTGACTCCTCCAAACACAGAAGAGCGTCGCACACGAGGTGTGCAAGCTGGAACAGGGTGCGCGTTCTGCCATCAGTCCACAAAGAAAAAAAAAGCCAGGTGCAAACCCCGTTGTTTATCTCGGATCTCAACGGTCCGCCCACAGTGGAGATCGTATCAACAGATTGCCACGGCCAACCATCGTATTATCACCCTCATCCGCATTTGTCAAGAGGCTCAGGAACACGATAGATTTGTCGAGACTGCGGATGGCGAGTTTGATGACTATGCCGTTATGAGATCAAACCTTCAATGAAAAGGGTTGCTAACAATAGTCGACGCCCAAAGCCTACTGTTTGAATGGACCGGTGAGCAGGCCCAGTATTTTTTCGTACGTTGATTCGTATCGAATCACAACTCAGTTTTAGCTTATGGTGCGCTTCGTTTTATTGCTTGTTGCATCCATACTCCGTTAGCCATGCATAATGCCACTGTCTTCGCCGCAGCATAGTCGTACCAATACGACAGCTCAGTGCGATCACCCTCATTTCGTACAGCACTGATGCAAGGGCGGATATTCAAGTACCCAAGAATAGACCCTCATGTCTCTCAACGTTATGGACCAGCTATTATTATCCTAGCGTCTGTTTCTTATCCTTCAATTTCCGTGGTAATCACGCAACTGACAACGTTTTACATTATTGGCGGCATAGATCACGCCTTTAGGTTGAAAAGAATTACAATCCGCAGTCGAGATATCCGATGCACGTGTCCGTGGCCAACGGCTATCGAGCCCGGCAACAAACCAAATCATGTATTCGTCGACGATTGCAGCTACGCATACTATACATACAACGGTGCTCATTCAGTTTTCTGATTCGGACCTGTCTCTGAGTCTTCCCAGGGCGTGCCAACATATCCAACGACGTCTGTACGCTATGGCGATTGAGTGGGACGCCAGGGTTCCCTAATCGGGTGGTTTATATTTAGCATCCTCCGTCGACGCGAGCGTTGAGCGTGGTCAACTCAAGCTCCAACCGTTCAATTTCCGGTGATGCGAATCCTCAAAACGCGCTAATGTTAAAAATTTCCGTCGCAACCGGTCACAACGTTTCACTATGTATGATAGGAAATGTGACTGAACGAGGCTCTGAGCTTAATTCAAGTCGACCCTCCACCAGGCTCCACTCAGACAAGCTGCATTCGTCATTTATGTGACTTACGAAGCATCGGGAATTCTTTAATGTCCTTTAAGACGGGTTTTATCAATGGATTCTGGAAGGTGCGCAGTGCGCAGTTCGGGCACATCTAGGGTACAAGTTAGCGTTTCGTACGTCACCATCACAGAAATTGCGAAAGTAGGATAATACGGTGATACATGAGACACTGGCACAAGTCTGGCTCTCTTTTTGGTAGGGGGGTTATATGGGAATACAGTACCACTGAACTGAAATTCGAGACTGAGTTGCTGATCGCCAAGCAGAAAACGAATCGAGTCGAGTCAGATAATACCATATGTCCTAAGATAATCCTGATGTTAGAACATGAGACAGTATATGTCACTAGCATGGCTAACAATGATATTGATCGCTCCAAAGTTGCGCTTTTTAAACGATTGCTGAACATGCCTACTGAGCGCGGAAGTCATCGCTTGTCATGTCGGCTCTGTTGCTTGGCCCGCTTGCAAGATAGGGATAGCTCGGGCGGCGCACTCACCGAGGCTTGCAAACCCTGCTGTTAGATGACCGCGACACACTTGAGCCGACATACCCCCAGTGGAACCAGCGATCACACTTTCCCCCAGGACGCCCGTTGCGCTCATCCACGTATCCACCCGTCCTCGTACCTTGTCCTTCTTCCTCTCCTTCGTTGTCGTCAATGCCCCGCTTCCGCTTCATGTCTCCTATCATCCCCGTCCTTAAATAAACCTTTGGTAGACCCCGCCTAGCAAGAATTATAAGCTCATCCAATGAGGCGTTCGGCCCACCCAGAGAGTGCCCATCCACGGTCCCCCCCTGCATTCACAAGTGCCGCATCGGATGCGGCTGAGGCACTAGCATCTGCGAAGGAGGGATGGGATGGCTCGGAACGGCGACCTGCACTTTAGAGGTGCTTCCACCGGGCCCAGATCTAGAGGGCCATGCGGGAGGCATGCTCGTACGGGATTTGTTGCGGTTAGGTGCGGCATCGGCATCACTGGCATATTCCCTGACATCGGATGCATGTGTAGGGTCGTCGAGGTCCAGACGCAGTCGAGACACTCAAACGGTTCGAATTCTTCGAGAAAATGGGAGGCCGTTGGGCCGTAGTAGAGTGCATAATCAGCAATCGCTCTGGAATGCATCACACGCAGACCATGACCTTTCCCGGTTGCACGCACATATACACGAATACTTGACGAAAATTGTAGAGATGGCGGTGACTCACCGACATTGCCAGCGGATGGTCCAGGCACAACTGTGGAGCAGACCTTAATTGGAGACAGCATGGGAATAGCATATACTCGTTGAAATTGGCGTTCTATTTGACAGGGTTGAATCCGGGAGCATGCTTCTTAGGGTGCGAGAACTGACGTGGAGGATCTGACGTGGTACACGCTTGGATAGACACGTCAGTGTGTCACTGGAGGTGAGTCGTTTCAGTTGCATGGAGATTTTGATTCCAGCTGGAAAACTGCAAATATGTCAATATATTCATATGTATTCGTAGTAAATTTACTTACCTTGCTACAGATTATGGCGAGCGTGTCGCTTGTCGTCGTGTGTATAGTGGTAGCGAACCAAGGGGGCAACTATTAGTAAGCAGTGATACTGTCGGTGCTAGCGGCTACCGTATCATTCCTGATGACAACGAAGATGAGGGTTACAGTGCCTACACAACCGAATACCGGATACGTTGGATGGCGTGTTCATACAGCGATGCCACCGCAAACGGTATTGTATTTTTCATCTCAACTATATGGTCCTATTCTAGTTTTGCAATTTTGTGATGACTGCAAACATACGCAGACCGCTGATATTTGACAGTTTAATCCTCTCCCTCTGGATATGTTCCGACTATCGTGACCGTGCCCAATGAATCGATGACCATTGGGACTCCAAAATTTGGTGTATTGCCACCCTGCAAGCACCTTCACAACGTGTCGCCTAAAGTGACCCTGGAGTGTACCACGCTCTCGAAACGGCAAGTATGGCGACGACCTACACGGGCGATGGTTTAATACGCCTTTATAGGAGCCGTGTCGTCAGGATTCCTTTTAGGTGATACCAGAAAGCCATATCGACACAAACACGACTGCGGATTTCCACCACATTTGTGTTCTGCTTTCGAATAATTAATCTAGCCTGACATGTCCCCTTTCGTCTCGCACTTTAGGATGTATAAAAGGTCGGACACACCGGGGGATACGCCCCAAGTTTCTCAAACTCCTCCACTGAGCCACTTGTTCGCTCACTTACCAACTACCGTCCTTGATCATCATGCGGATCACTTTGTCGCTCACCGCATTCATTCTTCTCGGTGTTGCCGCTGCTGGAATTATCCCGCCCATCGCTGGTCGTGGTCTTGGGATAGCCGGTAGGGATGGTAGCGGGATAAACCCTAGCGTCGTACATACTATCCACCCAATCTCTCGCGGGGCTGAACCGACAGTCACCCATTCGCACCACCCGCACCACTCTGGCACCCCGACTGGAGCCTCGGAGCACCCTACCGGGAGCCACCGTCATCACCCAGCTTCGCGCAGGGACGAGCCGTGCGTTACCAACTCGCACCATCCGCTCCAATCTGGTATTCCTACAGGAGCTAGGGAGTACCCTGTTGGGAATAGCAGCATCTACACTCACCACCCGGCCTCTCGTTGGGCTGACCCGTCAGGTGCTCGCTCTCACCACCCCCATTTCTCGGGCACCCCTAGCGGAGTTGCAGAGTACCCGGTCGAGAGCGGCAATCACACCCACTCGGCCTCTCGCAGGAGTGGGCCATCGGGTACTCCTTTGCACCACCACTCCCGCGCTTCGGGTCACCCTACCGCAAGTGCCCGCGGTAGCGCGCACGCTCACTCCCACAAGCCGACCGGCTCCGACGGTACCGCCCACCCCAAACCTACCGCGACTCACGCCTAATGGCCTGTGCATCGCCGATACAAGTGAGCACCTCTTACGAGCAAGATTGGGTCGGTGTTGGAACTGAACTTTTGTCCAGTCAATTGTAGACAACAATGATCACATCCGGGTGACGGTGTTCCTTGCCATCCTTGTAAATAGATGTAGTTGCAGAAGGTTGGTTCTCCTGGGAGCAAGTGAACTTATTTTTTCTCTTCTTCTGAAATCGTTACCAGTAAAAAAATCAAGGCCCAGTTTCTTGTTTAGCCACGGGCAATCAATCACTTTCCTCCTTTTTTGATGCCTTGACAGACAGCCCGCGAGGATTAGGCGAAGGGATGCCATATCTCGGTTGTTTGGGATCACGAGTATCATGACAAGGTTGTCCTCTGTCGCCCGTTCGATATCGTATAAGATAGCCGTATACGTTGGCAACACGACAGGTACTACACACTCACAGCTTATCTCACCTTCAGGCAGCAAGATATCACAACGCAGGTCACGACCTAGCTTCATAGAACTAGTAGATCTTCCCACAGACTTTGTCGAACCTCTTTAAATAGCACAGCGATCCTCACGCATCATCAAACGGCCTTGCTTTCTCTTCATCAGGAAAATTGGACACGTGGTCCGGAATGAGGGAGCCCTTTCGACTCGGTTCTTGTACTGGAGGATCCAGACGCGTATCCTGCGTCCGAGCGACGGCGATGCGGAGGGGCATCTGAGCAGAGAGCAAGCGGAGCTCATCCCGACGGCTCAATATCCCGTGCCGCGCAATGATAAGCAAAGGCGCTAGCGTCTATTCAAGGGACGGTCGGTCAGAAAAAGGATAGGGGGATTCGACCACGGGACTCACCGCGACTTGGGTTGCAAACCCCAGACCGGCAAGACCAGCGGGCCGCTTTACAGCATACAGGATCAACATCGCAATGGTGCATAACGTCACCAGCGCGCCACACTCCACGACGATGACGATCGTTGATTTATATTTTGATAGTCGGAGTATGTGGGTTCTTCGATGAGCAGTCCACAGTCGGAGGCAAATCAGGGCAGTGGCGGATATGTTGACTGCTGCGATGAGGGCCCATGTGGTGAGATTGAAAATGTGTAGATGACCCGTGACGATCGCCTGTGTTGCAAAACCTTTCGCAGTAACCCCACTAAACCCTGGGGTGGAGTTGGCACACGGACCCACAAACATGTTGAACCACTCACCCATTTGAAAAAGCAGCAAGACGAACTGAAGACACAGGGTCAAGCAAGCTTATAATCCGAGACAGCCGAGCAACACACCGAGGGGATGCAGACTTTGAGGTTGTTGCCATATACAATATAGATGCGCCAAATCTTGATTGAATTTTATTGTGAATCGAGTTGGAAAATGACAAAAATGACAGACCAATAAGAATCCTTCGATGGCGTACTAACGTGCAAATCAGCAACGACGAGTGGGGGACATAAATTGACTTACATTAATGGCGTATATGATATAGCATGGCAGGGCGTAACGAGTGAGATGCTGGAAATAATTCTCGGCGCCACCCCCGGGAAGAGTGAAGGCAACGATGAGATATCTTATGTAGAGGGCCGTCTGTGCCAGGGATAAAGAGAACTGCACGGTACTTGATAGCAGCAGCATCCTGGAAGAGTTTTCACGAGACGTCGGACAATGGAAGAGTCAACTGCTTACTTCCGATATTTCGATTTGTGACCCCACAACACGTACAGGCAAAAGAGATATAAGACAAAGCTGCATAGTCGTGGTCAATATTCGACGTGCGCCGCATCAAATACGGTGCCTTACTTCATGCCTGTTTGGACGCGTCGTCAATGAGCCGTGACCGGAATGATTATCATGGTACACGCGCACCCATGCAAACGCCAGCAATGCTGGTCAACACGAAATTCAATTGCGACTGGAACCGAACCATCGTGTCAGTCAGTCAGTTCAGCCAGAAATACACGTCGCCCGCGTCTTGGACGGAAGGAGCGGTGATGTGGGACGCCGTACTGATCTTATAAAGACGAACCACCTCCTATTATATGGCAGCCAAGGCTCCGCGCGGAGACAAAATTTCAAACTGGGGAAATTTTCGCTGAGCCAACATGTGAAATCATAGGACCATAGAAAACATGGCAAAGCCTGGATAGCTCATGTAATGCACTAGCTTTCGTTACTGCACCCTACAGCAGTACAGCGCTGCGAATGGAACGCATCTACGAATAGTACAATCATGGGCACGGAATCAAAAAGAAATTACCACACTTTCTATCCCACGGCTTTAACAGAGGTTTTGAATAGATTGCCGCCTTTCCCTGAACTCAGGGGTACAACGATGGGCTTGGGCTTTGGCCCCACTTGGATCTCGAGCTCTGTTGCAGACAGGCCGGAATCATCATCCCGGCTCAACATCGCATAACGTGCAGTGATGAGTAGTTGTGATGCGACCTGCGAGCACGCCGGTCAATACTTGGAAGGCAGAGGACTCGGGGGAGAAAAACAAGAGACGTACCGCAACTTCGGTCGCAATTCCAAGACAGCGAAGGGCAGCGCGATAGTTGGCGAGGTAGAGAATTAACATCCCCACGGTGCAGACAGTAATCAATGCACCGCACTCTACTAGGACGATGGCAATCGACTTGAATAAAGAAGGGCTTAGTACGGCATGCGTCCTCTTTTGCGCCATACAGAGGCGATAACAAATTGGGATTGCCACGCAGAAATTCAACGCCGCGATGAACGCCCACAATACCAAGTGGGAGACATCAAAACGCGCTGAGATGATCGGCACTGTCGCACAGACAAAAATTGTTATTCCGCCCGCACCTGGCGTCGTTTTTAGCACGTATGTATGAGAACGACAAAAGCACGCACAGAGTTGCCCGATCCAAAAGATGAACTGAAAGAATGAGTAAGGGTCCGCAGGACCACCAAAGTGAAGGGGACACACTGCGGGTATACAAATCTTGAGGTTATTATCATACAACACATAGAGGCGCCACATCTGTGCAACCGCGTTCCCTTTATTTAGCAGAGATGGCATGGAATACAAGGTGTACAAACCGATAGGAAACCTCCAACAATAAACTACAAGTCAAATAAGCACGAATGATCAACAAAAAGAGCGCGAAGAATGAACAAACTTACGTTCACGTTGTATATTATGGTGGCAGCGAGGACACAACCGTCGACTTTCCCCAGGTACCGGGCAGGGTTGACGGTAAGCACGAGGAAGATAAATATCGCGTGGAGGAGGATTTGTACTACGCAGAGCAGAAACTGCAGGGTGTTGACAATTAAAAGGATCCTACGAATGGTTTCGTTGGTTTCGAGTCCGCAAACAACGTGTGAGCATGATGTCGTTACCTGCAAGACAAGGGCTTTTGTCCCCAGAGCGTATAGGCACAGAATCCGTACAGAACACAGCTAGATTGGTGTCAATGATGCCCACTTGTTCCATCGCGCGCGAGACTTACTTCATGCCTATTGAAAGCATCATCAAACAGGGACTAGGAGTGTATGAGATGAACACGTACCCAGGAAGACGCCTTCCACACCGTAAGGGGTGATGGACGAGTACGCAATCGCACCTCCCCGCATGACTGACTCTGCCATGATGAACGGGAAACTATTCAATGATACTGCATACGTTTAGCAAGCCTTGGGGTCAAAACGGACGACTGAATCTCACCGTAGGTCGGAATGACTGTACCGCAATCGCGGACGGGCGGTTTCAAAACGGGTCGGCTTGTAAAAATATTTTATCATTGACAATGTCTGAGTTCCAGAGCCACCTCCTGAGTGGCCGCCGCTATCAAAACCATTGCGCATCCCCTGACTCGCCCTATTGCTGTCTGTTAAACGTGGCAACGCTGGTTTACCTGGATCCTACGTGGCCGATGTACGAATGGTCCCGTTAGTTCCAAGTCGATGTGGATCATTCGCTACGAAAAAGTGCGAGAGGTATAATGGGGGACAATCATGTCAGGCCGGCGGTCTTATCGGACACGTGTGGCCACCTCCTATCTCGACGTGGAGTTGATGATCAAAGTTCAAACTCGGGGAAGGAAAACTCCCTCAGACTCACCTCCACTACTAATCATGGTCACAGCAGCCGTTTCCTATTCCCGAAGATGCTCGACAACCCAGTACTAACCCGATGGTCCACAATCGATAGAATGGTACAAGGAACGAAAAGACGGAGGTCCAACACAACATTTACGACCGGCACGACGTCTTCATTCATTACCAAGATACTCCCAACCTTTCTTGTCTCGTAGGTTGCCTCCAGAGCGACCGAACATATTGTTGTTTTTCGAACCTTGTGGTACACTAACTTGCCTGAGTTCGGTCGGCCAGATATCGATCTCGAGCGCTGTCAGAGGTGGACTAGCCGCATGATCTCGATTCAGCATCGCATGGCGGGCAGTGATGAGCAGCTGTGACGCAACCTATGAGTGCGACGATCAGTCTGTAGGGACTCGTGGAAGGAGTCCAAGTGACATACCGCTACTTCGGTCGCGACCCCAAGACTGCGAAGCGCAAAAGTATAATTACAAGCGTAGAGGATCAGCATTGCCAGGCTGCCAAGAGTGACCAATGTGCCGCATTCCACTAGAATGATACCAATCGATTTGAAAATAGAGTCGCTGAGGACTGTGTGCGTTCTTTTTTGCGCCGTGCAGAGGCGATAGCAAATTGGGATTGCCACACAGAAATATACCATCGTGATAAAGGCCCACAATAGCATGTTGGAGACGTTGAAACGCGTCGAGATGATCGACACCGTGACACAGATGGATATTGTTATTCCGCTCACACCTGGAGTCGCGTTAACCACAAGTGTAGGAGGATGTCGCAGTCACGCACAGAGCTGTCCGATCCAGAAGAGGAACTGAAAGGGTACGTGAATGATAGCAGGACCATCAGAGTGGAAGCACACACCGCAGGTATGCAAACCCTGAGGTTACTGTCGTACAAGACATAGAGACGCCAAATCTGCGCAATCGTGATAAATTCTCGTTAGCACTAGTGGCAGGAAGATGAGTTCCACGAACCGATAAAAACCCCCCAACAGCAAACTATAAAAAAAAGAACGTGTTCAATGATGGACGCCAGGAGAACAAGGAATGAAAAGCCCACATTCACGTTATATATGATGGTAATTGACACGGGATAGCCGTTGACACGCGCCAGGTACGGTAGAATTTTGGCGGGGACGAAGGTAGTAAGCACGATGAAATTGAATATCGCATGAAGGAGGATTTGCACCACGCAGAGCAAAAACTGCATGGTGTTAATGATCAGAAGCATTCTATAGATGCTCTTGTTAGTTTCCGGTATACCCTGTGAACACGGAGTCGTTACCTGCAGGACCGGGGTTTTTGTCCCCAGAGCGTGTAGGCACAGAATCCATACAGAACGCAGCTGGTCCATCGTCAACGACTCCCACCTGTGACATGTATGGTGAGACCTACTTTATGCCTGATGAAGATGCCATCAACAAGAGCTGGAAATCGTGACACGACACTCACCCAGGAAGATGCTCTCAACACTGTAAGAAGTGATGACCGAATACGGTGTCGCAGCCCCAGGCATGATCGATGACTATGTACCTGAAGTCTATCCCTTCCGGCTGTAAACGTCAGTGTCAGAATGGATGGATACGAACGAACTTGTCAGACAGCACCCCCGGGATGACAGAACGGGACGAAAAATGGGTCGAGCTGCAAAATTTTTTCGTTCCTTGGAATCCGAGTTACCTGAGTCACCTGGCCATTTGACATTCAGCACGGACCAAGGCTGGTGCCAACTCTCTGAGAGCGCTTATTTCCTAGTAACTCCTTGTTTCCTCCCTACTTCGAACAGTTGGTGTCTCTTGTTCCTCTTCGCTTTCTTCTTTATGGGTCTTTTGCAATCCTATAGATGGGACACACGTTCAACGTTGAACTATTTAGAGAGCCACAGACAAAAATACCGATACCCATTATATACATATTAAACGATCGATCGCCAAATGACCACTTGTCCGAAATCATGAGAACACGCCCATATTATGATAGTACATAAGTCCGGGGCCATAACAGTGTGGTATCCAATTTGAACGCCTTGTGAGTCGCAATCGAATGAGTTGACGACCGTAAAAATCAATTCATCGCGCCCAACTCAACGTCGGCTGGTGGTTGTGTAGACGCCGAATCATCTGGACTGTCCTTATCTTCGCCCGCCCAGTCCCGCAAAAGCAGCCTCGTCACAGCCATGCCCCTGAGCCCAAGTAACACGAGGATGAAGCATTCGACAGTCAGCGTCGCGATGACCGAACGTTGCTTCGGACCAAAAATCTCGACTGCAAGGGCCGTGGCGAAGACCACAATGCTGGAAGTGCATGAGTGGATGATGAATAGCCGGTATACATTAAATCGACGTACGACCATATGAGGAAGGCAACTGGAAGGCTATACGTAATCGCAAGCCATGCGAGTCCCCGTTTCGCTCGACTGAACGTCCGCATGGCCAGCGCCCATGGTGACCCAGTGAACACTGCAAGCAGATGTGATGGTTGTATGGAAACGTACTGGAGAACCACCGTCCCTAAATCGTGAGTCATTGTACACGTTAAACAACGCAAAGCAGGACACGATCGATCCGGTAGCTGAAACAACCGAACAATAGATAATGATTTGGGTCGCGCTCGCGGGCATGCCGGCGGTGACAACGCCGGGAATAGCAAGGAAGCTGAAATTAACGGCAAGCATCACTGTGGACTACCAACTGTAAGATGTCTGAAACGGGTAGAAGGGTGACCTACGAAGATGCTATACTGGGCCAACACGGCGTTTAGCCAAGTCGTGAAATCCTTCCAGCGGGACCAGACGAGGGTGCTGCCAACCCAGACTCGCTTAAGACGCAAAGCATAGGTATTTGCTGATCCAAATAAAAGGAAGTTGACGACTTTGAATGTCTTGCTACGGTACCAAGTCGACTGCCCAAATAACGATGTATCTGTGTCCAGACGTGTACGCAGGTAGTCCAGGAACTGGCTTTCAGCTTGTTTTGGCGTCACGAAAACAGATACAGATTTGGACACATCCAATGAGACGCACTGAGAGATGCCATCAGCCGCGCTTAATGGGATATTAGCACTCTTTACTTGACGTAGTGGGATGAATTCGCACCAACGACCCAAATACTGTAGGGATTGGAAATTGCGTCGTCTTGATCAAAGTTAGCAAGAGCAAGAACACACATCCACGAAAAGATACCCTTGAGGAAGCTGGTGAGGTCCAAGATTGTGACAAGTTCGTCTTGTGTGAATGGACTTGTGGACGAATCAGAGGTCATCATGTCTGATGCCTTGGTCAGAACGGAGTGAGGGCATTTTGCGCAAGGAAAAATATATATACCCGTCTTGGCATAAAGGAGCATCCCCCTGAGGTCTTCCAAGACTCTTGGCGGAAGAACACGACCATGTGGGTAGTATTCACAATGCAGCCTAGATCCACATCACATATGGCATACTTGGGTTAAAGTCAGCGACAAGATTGGATAAATAGACCCCAACGTGCCTTGGAGATCGAAGAAGCATACCAATACTGTGCCTCGACCAAGTACCCTAAATATGTGTCAGTGGAATAAAATAATACACACGATACATACTAATATGGCTGTATTCACGGATTCCTTGTACGTCGGTATAAAAGTCTGTCGTTATATTCATTGTCTGCAACCAGAAGACAAGGCGGTTTCTGTGATCGACAAAGTAATAGTGCCACTGTTGGCTATCGTCTACATTCAGGACAATTTCCGCCAGTTTATCCAAGGTAACCTTGCCATCCGCTGTAGGTCCTGTGCCATATGTATGAGCTTCGAAGCGTGAAAGAGAACGCCTGTTTCGCATGTCTCATCAGTGATGTCGGCCTCTGTAAAGATACGCTGAAAGGCGTCCATAGCTGGATATACCGCGTCGAAAAAATGAAACCTACCAGTTCTTTGTGATAAAAGTAGGGATTTCCTTCAGGGTGGACGTGACGCTCCCATCCCTCTGGATGCTGCCTCAGTCTGTTAGACGTCAAGGGATAGATGAGACTCGTAGAAAGGGCGAACCTACGCAGACAATAGTGTTTGTTGGCCAGCTGGGATGACCAGATGCTCAGAATGTTCTCTGACGACCAGAACACAGCAGGGTCGGAGCCAATACACAGAAATACAAAAAACCCTCACCTAACTCCTCTCTTGGGTTTATAGCACGGTCGTGCCGAATCAGGTATTATAGCCTTTGGCTCAGAATTGGACCTGAAGCCTGAGATCCGAGTCCGGTAGTATAATAATGCGTTGTTCCTGTGAGCAACGTCCAACACAGGCTGGGCTGCCAGAGTCCCCGAGTGTTTTTCCTCCGTTGGTACAAACTGTGGAACATCACTCGCATGCAGAGCAATTTGGCGCTGGGGTCGGTAACTCGCAAACGCCAGGATATGCCTCCAAAACGCGGAAAATCGAGCTCGGAGGGCGATTGCGACATATCCAAACGACCGGCGGAGGCAAGCGACGAGCAACAATAGGAATCGAATCACGCTTGAACCCATCGAGGTGAGAGTCTCTAGGTGGTGGTATGTGGGTATCCCCAGCGGGAACATACGCCATCTGATAGCCATCCACGCCCCAATTATAGCGCGTCAGCAATGGCTAACGGCTTGACGACTGTGCGTGCGCACATCCGAAAACGAAAATTTTCCCGTGGTCAGCGCGACTCGTTCCCACATACCAAATTATCGTCCGAAACCTTGTCCAGCAAGGTGACTGATGCATGATGTTCGACCCGTGTGCAGAGTTATGCAAAGGGCTCAGGCCAGGTCTGTGCACGTCAGTTGCTGTGCAAGTTAAGGCCAAGACGCGTCGGTAACAATGGTCGATCCACGCGAGGCTAGCGGAGTATCAGACACGTTCACATCAGTATCTGCTGAATATGTTCAGTACAAGACAGGGTATCCAGTTTGAACACCTCGTGTAAATCACCTCCCCTCGCCCCGCTCAGCGTTGTCCAGCGATTTCGCAGGCAACGCGGGATTCTCCCCAGAACTATCCACACCGCCCCCATCATCCCTCCTCGAAAACAGCCTCATCACAGCCGTACCCATGATCCCAAGTAACACAAGAATGAAACATTCGATCGTCAGCGTAGCAATGGCCGAACGCTGTTTCGGACCGAAGATATGTACTGCAAGGGCCGTGGCGAAGAGCACGATGCTGGAAAAGTGAGTGAATAATGAACAATCGGTATATGTATACGTTGAAACGACGTACGACCATACGAGGGAGGCAACTGGAAGGCTATGCGTAACAGCAAGACAGGCCATTCCCCATTTCGTCTGACCGAGCGTTCGCATGACATCTGCCTATTACGATCCACGTGAGCAGTCCAAGCAAATGCGGCATGTGGCATGGAAACATACCGGAAGGCGGGCTGCCATAAGCTCAGGGTCACTGTACACATTCAACAAGGCAAAGGAAAACACGATTGATCCGATCGTCGACACGATCGAACAATAGATGATGATTTGGGTCGCGTTCGCGGGCGTGCCGGCGGTGATGACGCCAGGAACAGCAAGGAAGCTGAAATTCACAGCAAGCATTACTGTGGACTACGGACTGTAAGATATCCGAGACAGCTAGGAAGGAGACCTACGAAGATGGTATACCGGGCCAACTCAGAAGTCAACCTAGTGACGAAGTCCTTCCAACGGGGCAGGATGATGATACCGTCGACCCAGACCCGTTGCAAACGAACAGCGTGGTTACTCGCTGATCCAAATAGAAACCAGCTGACGGCTTTGAACGTCGTGGTACGGTGCCATATCGGATGCCCAAATAACGGTGTCTCTGCGTTCAAACGTGCGCACGACTGACCGCAAAAGTTCAGGAACTGATTTTCAGCTTATATTCCATTCAGGAAAGTAAATCAGACACATCCAATGATACGCACTGAGAAACATCATCAGCCGCGCTTTGTGCACAATATTAGCATTCATTATGTGACATGATGTGGTGGGGTGTATTCGCACCAATGACCCAAATACTGTAGGGATTGGAAATTGCGTCGTCTTGATCAAAGTTAGCAAGAGCAAGAACACAGATCTACGAAAACATACCCTTGAGTGGGTCGATGAGGCCCAAGGTTGTGACAAGTTCATCTTGTGTAAACAGACTTGCAGACGAATCAGAGGTCATCATGTCTGACGTCTTGGTCAGCACGGAGTGAGGGCATTTTACGCAAGGAAAAAATATATACCCGTCTTGGCATAAAGGAGCATCCCTCTGAGGTCTTCGAAGACTCTTGACGGAAGAACACGACCATGTGGGTAGTATTCACAATGCAGCCTAGATCCACATCATATATGGCATACTTGAGTTAAAGTCAGCAACAAGATTGAATAAATAGACCCCAACGTGCCTTGGACACTGATCGAAAAACCATACCAATACTGTGCCTCGATTAAATACCCTAAATATGTGTCAGTGGAATAAAATAATACACACGATACATACTAATATGGCTGTATTCACGGATTCCTTGTACGTCGGTATAAAAGTCTGTCGTTATATTCATTGTCTGCAACCAGAAGAC